>JABXWE010030672.1:0-24618 GCA_014611495.1 Limonius californicus
TCAGAACCATTGCCATACTGTCGCGCTACATTCATTTCTTTAACCGGTATTACAACAACAAGTTATAAATTATTTATCAAAATTTTGTATTTAATACTTAATTTGATATATATAATTATTATTTGTAATAAAGATTATATGAACAGTTTCCAGTATGGGAAAGTCCAGGGAGGCAGTCGCGTCCACTTATTTGCAGTGCAATCAACGACTTGTGAGCAGGAGCGTTGTCTTGCAAAAATAGCCCACCTCTAGCAAGTTTTTCGCGGCGTTTTTCCACAGTTTTCTTACGTAATTTAGTTAGCAACTCAGTATATTATGCTCCCGTGATAGTTCTACTCCGTTTCAAATAATCTATCAGAATTATCCCATCTTTGTCCCAGAAAACTGAAGCAAAAATTTTACCAGCCGATTTTTGAACACGGAATTTTTTGGGTCGTGGAGAACCAACTGGTTCCATTGATTGGATTGCTCTTTAGGGTTTGGGTCATAGTGATGGATCCACGTTTCGTCCATAGTAAAAAGCCGATCCAAAAAGTATGCGGAATCTTCTGCAAAACGGCAGCAGATTTCCTCGGACGTTGTCAATCGAACGCGCTTCTGATCAACGTTCAAGCAGGTTGGAATCCACTTGGCTGAAAGCTTTCGCATACCCAAGTCGTGATGAGTGATGTGACACACACGTTCATAGGAAATTTGCAATGCTTCTGCAATATTCTTAATCCCAATACGTCGATTTTCTAAAATCATATCATGGACAGAATCCATGTTTTCCGGAGTGGTCACAGAAATTGGTCTTCCAGGGCGGTGTTCAGCTTTCACATCAAATTTTCCTCTTTTATATTCCGCAACCCAGTTTTTAATATGAAGGACACTGATCACCTAAGGTTTCTACCATATCAGCAAACATTTCATTGCCCGATAACCCTTTCAAAAAAATACTTAGTAACTGACCGAAACTCGATTTTTTTTCAAATTCCTTCTTTTTCTCAGACATGCTGTTTTCAAAAATTCACAGTTTGATCACCGTTCAACTTATGGATGCCAAACTTTTACAACTTATTTATAAAACATCATAGTTGTAACCATAGCAACCATATTCACTTTTCTTTACTAGACATTTTCCAGGCCAACTAGATATCAATACCCCCTCGCAGCATGTGAAATGCGTTATAAAAAAGTTACAGCGGTTTTGTTTGGAAGAAAAGCACCATGTCTTTAGAACAAAATCTTGATTAAAGAAATTGACGAATACAGCTGCAAGTAAATCGCGCGGTTTGGAAAAAATCGGAAGTAATCAAAGACGTATAATATTTACTACATCAGCGGCCGCTCTTAATTTTTTTTTAACGCGCCCCACATTCTCTTCTCGTATATTTAGTTGCATATTAAACAGTTTCGACAAATCTCTATGTGGAAAATCATCGATATATAATATCCAGTACGGTATTTACATTAGTTCATTTAATCGGCAATTCTGCAATTGTAATATTTATTTTGAAAAAATATTAATCGCAACAAATGTATTTCTTAACTAACGCGTATGACAAGAAAACCTCTTTAAAACAAATACACTTTATTGATAATATGGACACTGTTTTAGTTTCAGCTTAAAGAAAGAATTTTATGAATAAGTAATGATAGGCAATGAAAAGATCAAAATTAAAATACAAACAAGTTGTATGAATGAGAAGCAATTTACTTTTTGTGGTCCATCAACGTGGTAGCAAAAGTAATATTTCGTTCGTTGATTAGGTTTCATCTTAAATGAAATATTTTGTCGTGAACGGGTGGATCCGATTTTCCATTTCTCTGCTGTTCCTTGCAATACTGCATGTATCATAAACATTTAATAATAAAGTAGTAAATCAAAAGATAAAAATACATGATAGTCTTAATATGTTTCTTAAATTTTTTGAATATGGTATGATGAGACAGATGAAATACAGTACTACTTAGTAATAAAACTACACATTAAATATTAGTTTAGAACTGTGTAGCTTCAAAAGTAAAGAAACTCTGAATAACTAAACTTTTGGCGCAAATGATACACATTTTCACGAACGCAAATTCTTAATTACGGGTGAGATTCCATTACAAGTCAACCAATGTTTGAACTTCCAGATCACCGATTTTAGTGAAATTCATGAGTATCGAGTAGAATATAGAGATATGTAAAATTATAAATTCAACCGTTTTGAAGCTATAGCCTCCTCTAGTTTAATTAAACAAAATTTCAGTAAATTAAAATAATATTTACACATTATTTTGAAGTATATGAAATGTGATTTCGTACAGTATATAACTTGCCCTCCTTTTTTTAATATTAGCTTAAAACCATATACCTACCGGTTCCAATTTTAACAATTTTCTTAAATCGGTTTTGAAACTGATAAAAAACATCTCTATGTAGGCTATAACTCTTATGCTCTTATATCTGTGCTGCGCGTTTTAAAGTACCACAGGCATACAGGACCTGCAGCTTAAAGTGGGCTGCGAACCACGGAACGTGTAAACTCTGATACTTCAGAGAAGATTTATTAAGTAGAATACCTCGCTGGTTTGCCATTGCCTTGCGAGGGAGAGCGGCCGTTAAAAATCCGATGTTCCGGTACCGGGAATTGAACCCCAGACCTTTAGCGTAGAAGTCCCATGCGCAATTTCTAACCCACGCCCGCCTCTGTCTAATTGAAAGTTTAATTGTAGGATCTTCGAAGAAACACAGCTAAAATTATTTACTTTCGTTGACGCAACTGAAGTCGGTAATTTCGTTCAAAAGTAAAGTTGTTGAAACAAAATAAAAATAATAGTCTCTCCTTATAGCGTCACGACGCCTTTGACAGAGTAGGAGGTACAGCTGGTACATTTGCTACGCCTCGTCGGCATCATGAGAAAGGTTGTATGGCCTGCACTACGCTCCAGCCGCCTACTATTACCCCAAGTTGTTACTCCTAACTACTCTTTAAAGGCCAAATCGCCTTAGAGACCCATATTCCTTTTGAAAATCCACCTAAATATTGTAGCGGTTCCCGGGAATCGAACTCGCAACCTGCGGCTGATCCCACTAAACTACGCGGTCTCTTTGTTGAAACAAAATAGCACTTTAGATATAGTCGTCCACAACTGACAATGTAATGCAAACAACACAGTGTTAGTTATTGTAAACAAAAACAAAAAAGTAAAGAATTAATATTGTATTATAACATAGACAGACGACGGAAACACTGAAGGTATAAGTTTTGTCCAGTATATTTAAAACACGACACTGTGGTAACTTGAACAAAATAAAATCGATCTGTTTCTGTTAACGGTTCTATTTCAAATCCTAAACGATGTAGTTTTGCTATAAAAGTGTCAAAATTTAACCAAAATTAATTATAATCTGATAAAATATGCAAAAAATATGAGTAGGACACTGAAAACAAAACAAAAAGTTTTCCATTAGAAATTGAATTTATTTCTAGACATTTATATTCTGTTGCTAATTATTTCATATTTCATAATTAAAAAATCAAGCTTTAGTAATAACACAGAAATATTTCTGTTTATATTAGAAACAACAAGATAATATTTAAAAAAGTTATCTTTAATCTCAGATTTAGCACACCGATACAGCCACTTATTTAGATTATTATGAAAATGAGTGCGCATCTTTGAAGCGATCGAGCTTTTTAATCGTGTTTTGTATTAAAATAAATATTCAAAAAATCATTGATACGTAAATTGATACTTTTTAGTAGCGTAGGTAATATGTGCTAATTATAATTTCCCTACATTCGTTTGTATTTCCTACAATATCTAAAATTTTTAGAAGTTATTTACACTTAATACAATTCCGTAATTCTTGTACTAAATAAAATATAGCAACATCTCTGATGAGTTTCACAACAATTTAACGCTGTTTTAGGGAAATTCCACGAAAACACAGCTCGTCTTGCCAGAGTTGGAATGTGCAGTCGGTCACGTGACCGACGTCAGTTTATAATATTCTCACGAACTCGAATATGTGACATCTTAACTCACGACTAAGGGAGCTTAATAATTAAGGATGTGTTGTCTACATCAACAAAGTACTACTCTACAGTCTGACAGGCTCTTAAAACACGTTAGGCGATTATATCCAGACACCTTCATAATTTGTTGTTTTCTAGAAATTTATGAGTAGGTATGCCTGAATTCGACCACCAAAGTTGAAACAAAATTGTTAATTAGATCTTTTGTGAGGGTTAGGGCGTTGTTAGCGTATGCGAATGCATGGTTTGATCAAAGCAATTTGTTTCAGTCTGAAATAGAGGAATCTTGAGAATTTATGGAAAACCATCTGTTCAAAAAGTTAAAATAACAGAATTGTTGCTGGCTGGAGTATTTAAAAGTTACTTGTAGTCTAAACAGTCTAAACATCGACAAGTCACTCTACGCAAACATAGTTTGAAGAAATCTTTTGTAAATAAAAAATGAACATCCAGTACCGTATGTTATAAAACTAATATTTGTGTATTCGTCTTTAATTTTATCCAGTTGGTTAAAATGGTATGCGAAATATACCTTATAGTAATCCGCTGACTCTATTTTGAAACATATTTTTTTATTATTTTTCAGTATTAGTGGAATTTTAGATTTCTGCTATTCTTTGGTTCAAATCTTGCAGTAATACCGATTGAAATATGTCGGTGTATGAGATATATACAATGGAACTTCACATACACAAGCCCAAATGGTTTATATCCGGTGAACGTGGTGGCTAGTACAGTGATTTACGACGGCCTATCGATATATGTTGCGTCTTGGAACGCCCGTATGAGTCTATTTTAATGAGATTTGTTATTCAAGTAATTTATTCAGTAAAGCGTTGCTTTGTCGAATATGTGTAATGTGTAATGGCTAACAATTGCTTGTAAACATTACCTACATTTTTAAGTGTTTCAAAAAAGAGTAATTCTTTTCTAATCCGTAGTGGAACTGTTTCGCAATGAAAATGTTTGTAGAGAAGTATGCCAAAATACCTAATTCTTCTTGTTAAAATAATGTAACATAAAAACAATAATACATTTAAAACGTAATTGTACTGCATCAATAACAGTAATTGTAATACTAGCGAATTCATTGTCTTAAATATATAATTTTAATTGTTGCTAGTTATTTTTTACTGACACATAGAAGTACCTCCAAAATAGGCGTGTGAGTTGCTATATGCAGTAGGAATAGTAATAATAAAAAAAAACAAAAAACAAACCTTTGCAAGTATACAATGTATGTACATTGTTAACATTCATTTGTGTTCAATGGATTAAAGAACACGAACCCCGCTATTATTTTTATCTGCTTCAGCAAAATGAAAAAATGTGGCTATTTTTACCTACAGATTGAAGAGAGTTTTTAATAAAACGTTAGTATCTACCTATTATTATTTTCATTTAAATCTTAGTGTGAACGGCCGCCGTTAATTCATGTATAGTTTTCCTTATAATTTATTAAAACTTAAATTTTTTGTGTAGCTTCAGCAGCAGAGTTTTGTTTTTCTAAAATGTGCACTACAAAAGCTAGTGCAAATCGAACTTTATCAATATACAAACAAGTATAATAATAATAGTAATAACACATAGTGTTTATTAATTTTGAAACTGCAATAATAGATAAACAAACATTTAGCCTTATCTTCTCCAGACCTATGTATTATGATTGGTTTTTCAAAACAAACTACATTTCTTACAGAACTTCAGAAAAAAAGATAAAAATTGTACTTCCAACAACTAGATCAAGCGAAAGTAAAATTAAACTGAGCGCGCATTATATGGCTATATTGGGATAAACAAGGCGGGTATAACTTAATGGGTGGCATGAAAGTAAACACATTGTAGCAGCTTTAGTTTTAAAGAAAGGGAATCCGGCAAGAACATATTAGAGTTAGATTAAATCGCTCTAACAATGCACTGAAAAATTGCAAATTATCTATTATATATTTCCAAAACTCATTGTTTGATGACTGGTTTGAAACATTTTCAAATAGTTTCAAAATCGTATATTCCGCTTTTGTGTAACAACGGCATTAATCTTGAAATTTTCAAGAAAATAGTTAGAGATTAGCTTTAATAATTACAAAATTAATTCAATACGACTTTCAGGTATCTCTAACCTTACAAAGTTTAACCGAAATCCTTTGGCAAATATTTATGACAATTCTAAAAGACCTAAACACGCATCATTCCTACGATTATTGTATTTTTAGACATAAACTGCTAGTGCGTAGGAGCTATCAGATAACTTGAAATTTGTGTCAATTAAATCACGCGTTGTTGAGCAAACCAGTGTTAATTCGAAACGTTAAATTTTAAAGCTTATAATTCGGCATAAAATCACCGATTAGTCACATAAAATCACCGTTTTAAAATTATCACTTTTTTCGAAAATAAATGCTTAAAAATATGTGTAGCTTTTACTTTCGGCTCAAGACAAACATTATTAAAAACCACTTTCTGTTGGGACACAAAACGGATATTTCCGTTAAGTACTAAATATTAATTCTTGATCACCAAAGTGAAAAGTCTAGTTTTTCTGTTTGAGAATGCGAAAAAAAATAGAGAGAAATCAATAAATCAGCAAAACGTTACTTTGTCGGATTGGTGTTAGCGTTAAAATAAGTTGATTTAATTATAAAACTCCGTAATTGGTAGCAAATTAAAGAATCCAGTTTAACTACGCATCAAGTATTTTTATTAGGAAAATCAAATTTTGGAATTTTAATTGATAGAAATCCGAAAACGGAAAGCAAGTACGAATGCTAATGAGATTTATAGGAATATAAATTGTTGCATTAATTGTGACTGGTAACTCCAGCTCTAATGCGTTCGTTTTGCTAGCTTTACTGAACTTCATCATTGTGGACTTACCTAATTCTAAAATTGAATAATTTTATCAATTTATAGATATTAATTTGAACAACTAACTACTCACATTCTGTAATTTTTCGAAACAATAAAAACTTCAGTACCAACCAGAACATGTTTTCCTTTTTCTTTTTTGCAGATCAGTTATTAAAAATAAATGGCATATCATAATGGATACCAGAGCTTCACATTTCAACATGGCTTCGTAAATGTACGTATTTAGGGTCCAACAGAACGACTTCTAACCCGCCTGCCACATCGTAGCCAACCAGTCCCTGACGCCATTCTGGTAAACAAAGCAGTGTATTCGTTTTCTTGTACGTGTTTTCGTTGAATTCAACAACAGCAAAAAAGGGTAAGTAAATTTTATTTTACATAAACATCTTGACACACATATTCAACAGGTTGAGATAAAAATATAAACATTTTAAAGAGTGTCGAAAGGGCTAGAAACGCTGCTTTTCGGAAAAATCCATTAGTCTAGGCTAAACATTCATAAATATCTACATTTTATAGTTTATTGTAAGTTGCATGGAATGTCTGTAAAAACATCCCCATAATCAATGAGTAGGGGAGGTTTCATTTACGTGGAAGATCAAACTAGGGTGATTAATTAGAACTTGATAAGAGTAGGCTAAATAAATTAGTGAGGTTAAGCTGTTTAAAAAACTATTTGTGAAATGTACCATTGTTTAATTTAAGTCATAATGTGAGTTTTCTTCAGTTTGTAATTATTAAGGTATTGAAATTCGTAACGTGCTATTGTAATCAGTAGAAAATTGATTCTCAAATACGTGGACCTGATTAAAATTGAGTGAACTATTGTAACCAGTAGGTAGATAGTTAATATTTTAACTCTGTATATACAACATATAAAATATATAAATCATAACTAAAAATATAAAATATTAAACAAATACTTTTAAAGACCAATTACAATGAGTGTTTAAAGAACACACATATTTAATAGTATTGCTTAAATAATAAGTACAAGAACCGACCACAGCTGCATTTATTAGTTACTATTTTGGCTTAATTGCAAATGCAAAGTGCTACATTTGTACCAATTTTTTATATTTTCCATTGTCATACAATGTAACTAAACTTCACATTTTAAACAACCATATACGAAAATAGGCAGATGATAAAGAACCTGAAATATTTTTTCTTTATTGCTGTATACCTTTTATTAAAATTTATACTTTTTCCTTAGCAAAATAAATACATAAATATTATTAAACGTTATACTTACCTGTGCAATATGTATAGGTATATAAGTTTGTCCCATAAAATTGATATTGATAGTAACGCTATTTTTTATTTATTATTATTTTCCTTAAATAGCTATCAATTATTTTGGTGATATTTTCCTTATATTAGTATAGCTTGTTTTTAAGAATCTTATGTTTTTTAAGTTAAAACGACTGTCTTTTATAATTACGTAGATTCTATGCAAAAACCATACCTTCACGTGTTAATTTGTTCGTTAGGTTATTCCTTATGTTACTTGTCCTCTGCAATTAGAACAAATACACCATAGACTTTTAGTATAATTTAATTATATACCTACAGGTACTACTTCAGTGGTGTACGACTAACTTGTTGTCGCTTGGCACTTTTTTAGAAAACAAAAATATTGTGTAAAACAAACACATGCGTAGAAGGAATTTGCAATTACGAAATGTGTCACGATATCGAAATAAACTATATAATGCATGAATACTTGGCGCAATCACACGATATTAAATATTATATTTCGACGTAAATGCATTTATACATGTTGCATGTAAATTCAGCAAATTGCCGAAGCTTCCCACAGCTTGAAGTAAAAATATATTAATAACCAGCCGTATACGTGAAGCGTATACGTTTCAGAAGTGTAAAATCGCATAAATACAATATTTAATAAGAACATTCAGGTTTCACTACTGCAGCTCCGTCGTATGTATCTGCAATCTAGAGTTTTTACTGCCCATTTAAAGCAGAAGAATGTAGTAAGTAAATGGAACGTAATTTAGAGTTCATGTGTATATATATTAGGTGAACGTACCGAAGAAATAAGTTGCCACGTTGAATTTTGCATTCATTAGTTTATAGCTTTGTTGTTCTCCCAATGTTTATACTAATTATGTGTGACTTAATATATAAATGAGGAAATACAATAGATGCATGCTTGATGATACACACAACGCCAAGAACCTTGCATGCAATTAGGGTTTTAAAGTAATTTGTATTGTCATTGAACTTCAAAGGATAAACATTGCTTCACTCTAGAATGCAATGGCAACGACAATATTAATATTTTCCTCAATCATTAAGTTTAAGATTAAGTTATTTAATTATTAAGTAAACACAATATTGTTAATAATTTCAAGTAAGGTAAAAAAACATTAACAGATAAAGTTATTAATTTGTTGCGTTAATTTGTCTCTAGACGGTTTATATGAAGTTTCAGTTTACTATGTTGGTGATTAATAATTTCTTACTGAGTATTATGAAGGACTTTGATTAATAATATTACTCATGAAAAAAAATGTAATGTGTATTGCAATTTGATATCATGTGGTACCAGAAAATTGCATAATAGAATAAATACAGCAGAAAGCTAATCGATTGCTGTGTAATTATTAAGGCACCGTATAACATACAGCCACACATTATTTTTGATTAACTTGAAGTGACAACAATTAAATGAATTTATTAGGAATATATTTTGGAAAAAACGGGTAAACGAGTTAACGGATTGTACGAGGAAAGTCTTATCGTATAGACGTAACATATAGGTACCTTTTAATGGTTTAGTCCTAATAACGTTCAATAGTTATATAATGTTATGGTAATACTATGTAGGGGAGAGTTCCCTTGGACAGCTTCTGAAATGGACATTCAAGTTTTATACCTAACTGCAATATCATACCTTCTATTTCTGCGTTCTACACCTTCTCCTAGGATTCTCTATTAGCAGTGGTTTCACTTTCCTACCTAGGTGAACCGCGTGTTGCGGCAAAATCAGTTGCATAAATTTGGTGTCAAAGATTAATATTTACCTAGTCTAAGAAAGTGAATAACTCGCTTATTTGACAAGATTGCTTACAAAAATTTATATCACGATACTCTTCATTTTATAGAGTTTCAGCAGGTATGTTGTGAAGCGTCCCATGAACTGGACACATAGGGTTTCAGTGAATCGGACGTCCGATTCATGGAAAGCATTTCCAACTTTATATCTAAAAGTGTATGCTTTTAAAATAAAGTTTATTTTCTTGCTTTTGAGATCGCGGGATATGGCTGAAATAATTAGAAAGTCTGAAGAAGAAATTCGTGATGCCGTGGACGCAGTTGTTAGTCAAAACCTTTCTATCTGAAGCGTTGCTAAGAATACTGGAATCTCCCAATCTTTGTTAGCTGTGTTAAGAAAGCAAAAAGTGCCGCAGACTATGAATTTAATTATATAAAAGAAACATTGGAAATAGAAAAACCTTCACCACAGAACTGGAACAATTATTGGCTTCTTATCTTAAAACTGCATCCAAAATGTGTCATGGTTTAACAACAATTCAAAAGAGAGAATTTACATACATTTTAAGTTCTTCGGTAACAGACAGACCAGAACCAGCTAACCGAGAAAACGAAAATTTAGTTATTACTGAACAAGTTGAAACTAACGGCGAGATGGTTGAAACTAAAACTTTTGATTCGTATTTGGACCCAACTCCTTCTACTGGCTCTGGGTTCCTCCCAATCCATTCTCAACATGTGCGTGCCCCCAGCAGTTGCATTACAAAACACGAAGAGCAGAACTGGGACTAATTTCACCTCAGGTTGTTAGACCTCAGGGCGATGCTGCGAAATCAAATGCAAGTTGCTCGGAAAAGAGGAAAATGCTGTGTCATAATAGAGACTCCGCAAAAAGATGAGCTCATTAAAGCTAACAAAGGAAAGACGAGAAAAAGAAGAAAAGGTAAGGGATCTCGAAGAACAACTACAGAAAACACCAACAAATCAAAAAAGGTTTCTAAAAAATCAGCAAAAGTTGCCATAACTAATTCTGATACAGACACCCAATTGTCCCTGCATGACCAATCGCCATTACTAGCCAATTTAGAAGAATATTATAAAGAATTGTTCAGAATCAGAAAAGAGAAGACTCTGCTGGGGGGAGAACACGGCCAAAATCAAAATAAAGTAAATTCTGTCTGCCCAATTTGTAACGGAGAATATACTCAAAGCAAGGAAGAATGGCTTCAGTGTCGACTTTGTGAGAATTGGGCCCATAAGTCTTGCGGTACTATGGGAAATTGAAATTTTTCTTTTATATCTTTGTTTTGACGGTATTGTATTTAAAAATGTCATTTATGTTAATATGTCCATTTCCATTTCAAGGTAAGGTGTTAATGAATTGGACATTTGTCAGAAAAAAAATAAAAGCATAACTGACAAAATGTAGTCTTTTTATAAATTTTGGTTACAAAAGTGTTAGTAGATGCTCTATGTGTGCTCTAAATATTAAATTTCTTCCAATTTTCAAATAGAAAATTAGTACCTAACAACCAAATCAAAAAAAAATGTCCGATTCAAGGAAACTCTTCCCTACCTACTGGTAATTTTTGTACAAGGCAGTAATGACGTTTCTATAAAATCTGATATATTGCGAAAGCATGCTATACGGGAATAATAGCCAATGCGAAAAGGATATAACGTATCTAAAAGTAACAATACTACACCATTTTATTCTAATAACCATCTGAAACTCGTTAATATTTAATAAACATAGTAACTAAACCGCAATAATAATACAAAATAATATACAGGAATTTACCAATCTTTTATGCTTAAGAGGATGCTAAACCGACCTGGCAATAACTTGTATTCGTTTTCTTGTCCATCTCCGATCTTACGATTGCCTACTTTTTTTTACATTCATACTACCCCCCGAACTGCTTTCGCATTACTTTAGGGGGTGCGGGTGTCCCTTATGTACTAGTCATTCATGCAACATGCACCCTAAACGTAACTAAATTAAATACGGTCGTGGCAGCCGGGGTTTGACCACGCGGTCTATTGAACCGCATTCCACTGCGACCTCGACTGACAAAGCTTCTTCGCACAGCCACATAGAGGTCCCACGACCGCCTACCTGAACCCTGGAAAGCGAACTGTAGCCATATATTAAAAGACAGTACGTACAGTATACGACAAAATAAATTGGTATCAGAGTTTTAGCATTGTTCTGGTGGTAAAAAAAATTAGATAAATTTGACTTAGGAGTTGTGCTTTATATTCTTAAAAGGTGATGGTTTATAATCAAGTGAAACATTTCACTAAATTAAGTTCACACATATCATAAACCATTGGTTGAATTACTAATTTTATCGCAAAGGGTTTAGTATTTATTATCATCCGTTGCTGTAATTTTTACATCTTATTTTAATCTTAAATATGCTATATACTAGTTAACATACCGCAAGTGAAAAAGTCACACATTACTGTAGCTACGGCAACAGTAGCAAACGTAATATTAGCTTATTTTAGGACACTTCAGTAACCCCGTTACCTAAAATTATTGAACAGAAAAATATGTCCAACTATTTTAAACGCGCTATGACGGAGATAATATGACTTACGAACTCCCCACCAATTGAAATGGGGTTGCATCAAGTACAGCTAGAAGCACTAAACTTTATCGGCACTGTCTGAAAACACTTTGTATATGTGCAGTTTTCTATTAATAAGAAATATGTTTAAAGCACGAATTAGGACTGAAGAAGCTTACTTAAATTTTAAATTCAATCCATAACTGTCTAGCATCGCTAGCGAGATTAAAGCACACAAGCATTGAGATATTTAACTCCACTGAAAGCAAAACAGAACGAGGTCGTTTCAGTATGGTGTAGTTGTACACAACCGTCAGTCGTTATATTAACAACTCACCAATTGCTGAAATAACCTCGTAAAGTTTCATGTTGTTTTTATTTAACGGGCATATTACTGTCTAATATTTTTCATAGCTTTCATAACTGCTTTGTATTTACCTATTGAACGACCATACCGATTTTTTTGTTAATTGTTGCATTTTATTAGTTCCTGAGTTACAATAAAAGTTAATTAAACGTACTTTCTATAAACGTATGTTTATTAGTAAGACCTTTTAGTTAAGGTTTATTTGAAAGAGACACATTATTTGCATTATTTATTCATAGAAATACCTGTGGTTTTAAGGTCATTATCGTTTGTAATATAACAAGTTTTCTCCTTAATCTAATCTTCTATTTTCAACTAACATTCCTGCAATTTTGTTTCCCATATATTATTGTTTCCTAATTTTTACAATAAAATGAGACGAATGCACAGAAAATGTATACTTTTCAGAAAAACCCGTACAGATAGGTACTAGACTCTACCACCAAGAGTATTGGCACATATAAATGATTGGCGTAGTTGAAACTGTTGCGTAAAGTGCTCAATTGGCGAACCAAAATAATATTAATATTTTATAACTTATTAATATTTAAAATTGATTATTCAACCGTTTTATTTGGCTACATACGTAATTCTCATTTAAACAAGGTAGTTAATAAAAGTTTTCGCAAATTATCAGTACATGAGCTGTTTAAACCGTCATCCTTAAATTAACATTTAGCACCGTCAAAAGACATTAAAAAAAGATACGCTAGTTAAAATCAATTCTAAACCACTTGTAGCTTGCTACACTTGGTTCAACCATAAAACATTATAGCTACGGCTTTATGATCGATTTAGCAGTAAAGGTATTATAGGTGTTTATATTCTTAACAAATTGAAGTAACATTATCACATTTCATATCCACGAATTTATATTTCAAAATTGTACGAAACAAGAGAACTAGTTGTGCCATCATATTGATTATACTATGCTGTTATTTTCAGAGTGTGGGACGTATTTGAAGAAGGAAATTGAAGTTTAGGATTAGTAAGGCGTCGACGAAGCACAGGGTACATGGCGGAAATTGCAAAATATGGTCCAGAAGTTCTGCTATCATCTGCAGGAAATTATCGCCATAAATAATATAAACTCCTATTAAACCGAGTTAATGTAAATTGAAATAGTTAAACAACAAGAATTTTCTTTGCGAACTAGGTAAGTAAATACATTTATTATCAATACAAAACCAGGTAAAGTTAAGATTTACTAATACAATTTGTAATTAAATATTTGCGCAATTTATTAGCAGAAACTGTAAGATGGTATATGAAAAATAATACTTCTCGATATATTTAGATAATAACTACAGCAAATGAAATTTGTTAGCTACTATTAATTAAGTTAATTGTATACAAGTAATCATAACAAATTCTAATCATGAAATATTTTGGTCCATGCTATTTTTGACGTAAGGGGCTACTAAAGTGACTCAAAATAAGCAAAAATTATTGTTTTCTATTGTCATCGTAGCTACGTTAGCAGACGACCTTTCTAGTTGTGATTTTCAATAACTAGTAGACAACATCCAAGAATGAAATAATATAAAACAATTATCAAAACCACAATAAAATGCTTCTTTTTTGGTTTATTTAGGAATTTACAATGTATTCTATAAGAGTATTAAGCAAATATGTTGTTTGAATACAGGACATTGCAGGAGGTAAACACCATCGATATAATTACTATATAATTCACTTAATCTATACATACAAAGTGAGCTTCTGGTTTTACATTAAAAAATCTATTGGCCTATTGTTCTCTGCAGTCTTCTAAGAATTTGATCTACTGAAAGCTGAGTTTTTCCGTGGTAGCTGACTGAATATCTATCGAACTCTTCTTCGATGAATGCACTCGAAGGTCTTCGTGGATGATCCAATTAGTAACGTACCTACCAGGGTGCGTTCACCAGTGTACGTAGAAGCTTAGACTGGTAGCTCTGAATTATGGTTATGTTAGATTTGTTGGCGCATCACCATAGTTGGGGGCCGTAGGTCCAGATTGGTTTTAATATAATTTTGTATGGTGGTAATTTATTATGAATTGATAATGAGTAGCTTCTGCCACGCAACCAGTACATCTGTCTAAGTTTGAGGTTTAAATGTTTTCTTTTTGTTTGTAGGTGCTCCCTCCAGTTTAAGCACGGGTTCAGATGGAATCCTAAATACTTTGCTTCTGTTTTCACAGGTATGTGGGAACATCGATGTTGACTGGCAGACAAACGGTGGTAGATATTCATGGTAAACCTAACTTGCGTAGACTTACTTTGACTCGCCATTGGTTTAACCATTCGCTAATGAGATTTAAGTGATGTTGAAGGTTCTCGCTGGCTGTGTTTGGGTTTTCATGCACTGACAAGATGGCAGCGTCGTCAGCATGTATGTGTTGTCTGTCTCTGGCATATAAGATGTGTATAGTAGATAAAGAACGGGCCCCGATACACTCCCCTGTGGGACACCGTAATTGATGGGATATTCGGCGGTGTTGGTTTATTTTACGGAATAGTAACGGTCTAACAGGTATCATAAGAACTTGCAATAAAAAATTATTAGAAGTAGTCCAAAAATACAGCAAAATCAATCTACGCGTATGACGTATGTGAATTAGTTTAGTTAAATTTTCTCACCTTACTACAAACCGCCGGCCTTTAAAAATATAATGCCCACCACCCCAATCTCAAAATTTACCTGATTTTCTCAGTTTTGGAACAATGCCAAAACTGTTAACAGTTAATTTACCGTACATTATACGTATTATCTTTCACACTGACTACGGTTCGTTTTCCAGCTTAAGTAGACGGCCCAAAGCCCCGTGGCGGACAGAGAAATGAATATAATGGTTTGTCAATGAAAAAATTTGAATTTAGTTTTCGTAGCCAGGTCTCTTTAGTATTCCCTTAAACTGAAAGTCTGTATTTTCACGTAATTACACCGTCTGTAGTCTTAGATACATAGCAATCATTACTGATAAGTATTATGCAAATGTAATGCAAAAGTAGCTTCGTTAATTGGGATATTATATGATTCATGAATGTATGCATTGGCATGCATGTTTTAGCGATCAGCAGTTAATTATTAGTTGTATAACTATTAGAGCGTTAATTAAAAATCCCTTCTGATAAGGGCATAGACACAGACCACCGTGATGCGCATAATATTATCATATTATTTTCCACACTGCCCCCTCTCTGCACTTTTTTTCTTTTCTAGATACATAAATTATACGATAAAATATATGATATTAACTTATATTCCTTAAAAGAGCATAATTAATTAGAATCCTGCCTATTCCTAAATAGTGACGGCCATAAAAATTGTAGCCCATACATTAAAAATATCTTTATATTCGTATACAGTCGGTTATGATTTTTTTTAGAAAATATTTTACCTATAGCTAAATTATTAATCTACATCAGTCGTTCCAAAGTATTTTTAAATCTTAACATCTTGCCTTTTTATTTCTAGTAACAGATATTTATACGGACCTCGGGGGAACAGTGAGGATACGCGCTGTCAATCGAGGTCACAGTGAAATGCGGCCCGATCGGCTGGATGTACGAACCTCGCCTGAGGCGGCCGTATTTCATTTAGTTAAGTTTACGGTGCATGTTGCATGAATGCTTAGTATGTAAGGGACGCCCTTAAAGGTTTTGAAGCTGGTGAAAGCGAGTGTTTGAATTACTTGACACTGTGAACAATACGTTGTAGTTTTTTGCCATACCTAGCTACAAAAATAGCATTATTTAATGCAAACGAAAAATTTAAAGAAAATACGACGAAAAAATGTATAGTCCACAATTCAAACGATTTTCTCCATATTAGAAACGTGTTTTAAGGAGGGACCAGTAGCCATATTAAAGAATAATTCGCAAAGACTTGACAGTTAGGTTACATTTCTTCACAGAAATCGTAATTAATGGTTTTTAAGTTTTATAATAGCTTATACTGGTAAATAATTCGTAAATTTTTATTTATAAAGCAATATAAGAGTGTTTCTAATGTAAAGAAAGTCATAAATATTATGTGTGTAATGCATAGCTTTTAATATATCCTGTTACCGCTTTATAGACTTATCTATTTAAATAGAGGATAATTATTTCATAAAAATCAAAAACTTCAACACGAAGATAGCTAGATCTAATATCTGTATTCAGTTTCTATCTTCCATCTAGATTTGTCAAATGAGAGGTATTAAAGAACTTTTTGGCAGATCACAATGTCGGCAGATGATAAGTAATCTAGTACTTAAAACTAGCTGGATTGATCGGAGATGGTGGTTCAAGTATTTAAAACTTTAGGAAACCTTTTACATCACAATATTGAGAACACCTAAATACGTATTTCGGCAACTAAGTTGCCATCTTCAGTAGGAATTTGGGTTAACTAAAGTAACTTGGCTGAGGAATAGCACTGAATATACGTTCTTCACCAAGTCAAAAATGGAAGTTCAATGAAATACGTATTTAGGTGTTCTAAATAATGTGGTGGTAAGGAGTCTCCCAAAGATTTAATCCTTCATTTATATTAAATACATTTATTTATTAAAATATGTATTCAAATATCCAACATGGAAGGAGATAGGCTTCTTACATTAGCTCTATGTATTAATAATCTTGAACTTCTACCTGGATTCAGAGTTGTCAAACAAGAGATATTAAGGAATTGTCAGGAAGAACGTAATATCTGCGACTAAGTGATGTGTTGATTAAACAATGATTGTTTTGTAGTTTATAGTATAGACTTCCTTATTTCAACTGAATGAAACTATTTATTTAAACATGAAACAAAAACGGCAATGTAGATATAGCTTGATTCTTAAGAGAGCTCTACTTATTAAATATCTTGAAAGAACTTCTATCTTGCATCTATATTTGTCAAACGAGAGACAATAAGGAGCTTTTAGGAAGATTATAATTCCTGCAGTTGATACGTAATATACTTAAAAATAAACATTTTGTGTTCTAGTTCTTGTGTTCTTCTGTATTTAGATTGAATACAGTCATTTTTTATTCAAATATGCAGGAACAACTCCAATGTGGAGACAGCTAGGCCCTTTTAAGGCAGCTCCATTTATTAAATATATCGAAAGATCTGCTATCTTCCATCCAGATTTGTCAAACGAGAGTCATTAAGACACTTTTAGGAAGATCGAAATTCCTGCGGATGAAAAGTAATGTAGTGAGAAATAAACATTTTATCTTAAAGACTCTAGAGTATAAAATAATAGTAACAATTCAACAATACTTTGATAACAATTAAATTAATGTAGTATGTCTTAGATTTAGACATACATTTTGTTTTTTACGGCCAAACTTTACCGAACACGTTATTGATCATACTGTATTCTCAAATGCCTTGTGGAACGAAGCTAATTCATTATTTTCAGTCTTGGAAATGTTTTTTTTTTCAATAATCGTCCACTCGTTTTAGTACAATTAACGAACAAAAATTTGAAATTATTAACATTCAACTTAAGATTTTCCAAAGGTGACTGAAATTTCCTAACATCCTAAACGGTTAGCAAAATGCAAACAAAGACAACTTAAATATCATTACTTTTTTGAATTGATACCTTGAAAATGTAAAAATAGTATAAGAAACAATATAAAAAACTTGAGAATATAAACACTATCAAATTATATTCTTGTAGCAGTAACTGTATCTTTAATTAAACAACCTTTAGAGTACCATTACCAAAGCAAATCCATGACTGTGAACTACTACACGTACTGCACTATGGAATATTTTCATGGGTTATAAGGTGCCCGGTATGTGTAAAATAATAAATTACCTAGATCTTTAAATAATAAAAACAAATTAATTAAAATTAATTATATCCAATAAATTAACTGCTGGTACGTTTTAATTTTGTGTTCCAAAAACGTAATATTCTGTTGTTTCCAGGTACCAAAGAGTGAAAACTGCAGCTTCCCTATACGAAAGTTGAAGAGATCTGCGTATGAATAAATAAGCAACGGTTAATACCGCGTCTTAATCAGTATAAATGAACTAGGAAACAAGGGAGCCAACAAAAGTGCCAAAGAACAACAAACTGTAATGAAGGGTCGCTTGTACAGATGTGTAGGCAGATACTGTGCATTGAAGTGTTAGTAAAACAAAGAAGAAGTTGATTAACGTATTGAACCTGTAAGGAAATGTAGGTGGACAACACTGGTTTATGGTATAACAATTTGAATAGTGGGTTAAATGATTAATTGATAATAACCTGTAAGCGACGATTTCTTTAGGTCGACGTGTATACATTTTCTAAACATTTCAATTGTACAATAAACAGAATTAAAAGATGGTCAGCCAGTAGAATCACATGTTTTTTTTGTTTGTTTTAGGTATAAACATAACAACTAAGGTCAAATTACTACCACAAATGATTCTGAAGAGCTTCTGATTAAAGTTTATTTATTGTTTACAGTTTAACTATTGTAGAAGAGGTAAGATAAACTGTGTGATTAGTTATGATATATAGATGTATTAAATGGGAATAGTTTAACAAAACCTTCATGAGATATCTTATATCTTACACTAACTTTGTAGCCTGAATACAGTCTTTACTTTTTTAAAACTATAATTTATCTACGTGTAGCTGTATACAGTTTGTTAAACATAAAAATTTGAATATATAAAATGTAAAGAACTCAAATCTTTTATCGATTAAATATGTATCACAACAGAAGTATTGCTGAAGTGTGTATAAAGAGGTGTTAAAATACAAAACACCCTGTATGGCCCTGTATACTCTTTGTTAGTAGATTAATTAAAATTTACTTAGGACATTTGACCTTCCTTAATTTATTTGTAGCATTTCTCGTATCAGCAATTCAATTTAGAGACAATAACAATTATTGACTAAATCTGCTTTTGATCAAAGACAATTACGCTTAATTTAAGATGAACACGATTATTTATATTTAAGCAAGGTCCTATTGTTCTTTAAAATTAATTTAATTCATATTGTAAAATTTACAAATGTTTGGATGTACATAAGAAGAGACTCAATTTAATAGTTAAACAATGCTTCTGTAATAAATCATTTTAATAAATTACTGCAGAAAGAAAGGAAGAATAAATTTTTGGATGGTGATCATCACCACAACTGCTAGTTGCTTTTATTTTCATATTCGAAAAATTATCATTGGTGATTCGGACTACCGGAAATATGAAGACGTAAAATAAATAAACAAATTTACGTAAAACAGAAAGTTGAAATGCTGGATTGTGTTTTACATTCCGTCTCTGAGTATCTTTTTTATTTATTAGTAGAAGTTTGTACAATTGTTAAAAACAACTACTATAAAAATTATGTAAATAGTACAAACAGTATTAAGTTTACATTTTGTTGCTGCTTTTTCAGAATAGTTATGATATATTACATTCCCATAATAAAATTAGCTAATTAAAGAAATCAACACAAGAAAACATGCTAACTTCATTCTTTCGAATATAATAATTGGCTTCTTACAAATTATAATGGTAAATTTACATGGGCCTGAATATTGTCAAACAACACACACTGTGAAAACCTTAGAGATTTATGTTAAATTCAAAGGAATGTATTATTCTCAAGCTCTTATGAATTTCAAATATAGTTTAAAAGTCTGGAATCGTGTTGGTATGCACATATAGTGGAGGACTGGCTCAAGGAAAAATAAATTCTCATGTAGTGAGAATTATAAAAATACAATAAAAAATTACCTCTTCTTGAAAAATATTTAGTTTTGTAAATACAGTAGAACAGTATATTTGCTATGCATCTGATTTAGTAGTATTTAGTATTCTAGCTATTGGGGCAAAGAGTAGTAAAAATGGGAAAGGCATTATATTTCTTCTTTTACTGTTTGGATGTAAGCTTGTATTTAATAACATAATTGGAAAACCAGCAACTTCTTAAAGACTGTTATTTTACATGCTATTTAAATAAGCTTAGCAGTTATGTGGTAGATACCATAAATATATTTCTCTTGCAGAGGTATATAAATTATGCAGCTGAGTAACACTTCGCTTCATATAATTATTTATGCCGTATAAGCGTACAAATTAAACCTTTCTAATTAGCAATAATTACATATATCTTTTTTTGTTGAAAATTTTATAGCTGAACTTCCTATTGCACGGATGTTATTTAAGTGTGCCTAAGTACTGTTACTACCAAAGAAAATGTAATAGCCAAACAAGCTTCCATTGTACATTGTAAAATGTCTAAACAGCTTATAATTAAAGCACATATATCATATTTGAATTGTCGGAACACATGTTTAGGGGATTCTGTAAATTATTGCATAAATGTGTTTAATAGGTATAATTAATTTAGTAATCCCATGCATGATAAGTTGATGTGCGGCAAGGAATTTTGTCTGCACAACTGGATAGCTCAGATAAATCGTAAAATGAATTGAATTTGTGAAAGGTTATAATTTTCAGACTCAAGAAGAAAGCAATTGGTGTGCGAGGTAATTAAGAAGATCAAATGCTTGAAATTGTGACGTCAGCATCTTGGGTGGTCGTGGATGCCTTAGTGTTGGAGCTTGGGAAGGTCAAAGGGGGGGAACAAATTGCAAGTATAAAGCCGACTGAAGGCGTTTTCCACCAAGGATATTACAACGAAGTCTTTTTAAGCTATCCTGAATAGCCGCTAGATACTAAATTATCTTTAAGTAGATACTTTGTAATTTTCAGATTAAACTTAATAATTTTATGGTTAATTACTGGTTATCTCTTAACAATTTCAGACTTTGCAGCAAATATTTGAAGTGAGATTAAACGAACGGTCTTGTTGAGTGCTGACCTGTTTCAAAGCGGAGGAAAGATAGTACGAAACAGTATGTAGGTAGGTATGCGGATAATTGCGATCTTATGCTTTGTATCTAATTTCGTTTAACAAACCGTTATACAGCTGGTGTAATTAGTAGAGAGGCAACATTAGGTAGGGGTGTTGTATTACATTCATTAAACGAAATTGGCCCCTTTGGTAGGTTAATTCACTCGAGCTTTTCCTGTTTCAGTAAAAGTCGTACTCGTACCGTTTAACCCTTGAATTAAATGGCATGTGTACAATCTAGTAATTTTCAGATATTAAAAATGTGGATATACTTCCATATTAAAGTACACTTTTAATGTTTTCCTTATTACCTTTTCTCTTTTAGTTGTACTTTAAACACATTTGTAATATTATCTAATTTAGTTCAAACATTTATTCACGTGTGCGATTCATCTAATGAGCAACACAGACTCTTTGTATTAACATCACATAATTTCACTTATTACGCAATTTTCCTTAAGAGATATAAGGATTGGCTGAGGAAAACAACACATGCCTGTATACTTAAGCCATACAGTTACTGCAACTGTTAAACAGTTGATAATTTTTGTATTTTTACATTAAATATGTTTCTAATGGTTTTAGGTCATTTGCTTCTCATCACTTGTTGGCCGGAAGTTGCTCGTCACCTATTGCTTACTGGGAACGATGCTCGCGAAGATAGTTTCTTGCCATCCGTTTGTTCGACTGCCAACTTGCTCGCAGGATTATAAGTATAACTGCATCAATGTAGAAAACCAAGTTTTTTTAAATAACTCATTAGTTTATAGTTAAATCCTTTGCTTCTATTTTCAAATATCATTTTAATAGGCAGAGTATTAATTTCTTTAAAAATTACATTTTGAGATTTAAAAAAAATATTATATTATACACCAAGAACCCAAAATCAGTTGTTCTAACAAAATTTAATGGTCGCAGGTATCGTTAAGGCGCCTGTTCCTATTTTAAAATCTAAATGTTTATTAAAAATGTATCAAGTATCATAAGCATGACAGATTGTTGCATATCAGATAAACAGCTATGCGATTTATATGTATTACCAAATTAAGACTATTTAAAATTATATTCCACATAAAATCAGAAACGCTTCTAATTAATTTTATTAGGAATTAAGGAATAAACATTAAGTTGTATATACTCATATACAACGACAGACAACTATGCTTTGAGTATCAACATTCCTAAGAGGAATTAAACGATTGTGAGGATTATCTGTTGGTATACCATACACAAAATGCCTAGAGATTATAGTAATCGGCTTGGCGAGCAAACAGTTGTCGAGTATAGGGACCCACGAGCAAACGACAAGCGAGTAAACGATGGCGAGCAAGTTGACGCGGGCAAGTGCACGGACAGCGTTTCCAAAATATAACATATACAATTGTTACTCTATTACAACCTAAAATAATTAATACAATTAAGCCCGAATAGCAATTACCTAACTTAACATTTTACAATTGTTTACGTATAACATAACTTCTGAAAATCTGAAAATCTTGTAAATTCTACTTCATATTTTGCCTAGTAGAAACGGTTTTAAATCTGAAGAAAATCTTAGGGCACCTGTAGTGTACATTTAAAGTATCAGGGCGTTCTCTTACAACCGTCTTTATTTATATTAAATATTGTAATTTTTTATATTGCACAAGAACTCCAACTTAGTGATAGATAAACACCTTTGTGGACCACTTATTATTAAATATAGCAAAAACAATTCGTGCTTAATATGTACAGGTTTATCAAGCAATTCAAATAAGCTACAAGATACTTGAAGAAACTTATAAAGAGATCTGCAGATAAGTTATGCATTCAGAAACAAATAATGTGTATTGTAGTGTACAAAAATAATTGACACAACTGAACAATTTTTCGACAATTGTTAAGCAATTCTAGGAAACATTCTAACTGTATGCTTAAATAAAGGGACCTCTTTTTATCATGCCCAACTCTCATCGAAGTTTTTTTTTAAATTAAATTTAGGTGTACCAACTACAAGGTAAAGTTTGTTTGATTTACTGTATAAGGCTTGTTAAATATGTTGCGGACAATTGCAACTGTTTAGTGAATATAATAATTCGAGTCATAATAATATAAAAATTTTGCTTTGCTTATTCTATGAGTTTAATATGTCGATAAATATTTCCAACTAAAACTATTATTAAGTTATTTATTTGGAAATAAATATTTTGTATTATAGAGATAATAATATTAATCCTGTTGGTGTACTATGTCTGAAACTATGATTTAAAATTTATTATCTTATCTTATCAACTAGAAAACATCAGAATCATTAGAAACGATGCACATCTTCGTTAGAACAAGGATAATAAAATAAAAATATATGCGAAAGGGGGTGACCGCTCACTTGTTCGCCACCGTTTGCTCGCCTGCCGTTTGCTAGACAACTATTTGCTCGCCGAACAGCAGCTCAACAAGCAATTTATTCTTAAATACTATGCTGCTGGTAATTCTGAATACTTTAATTTATTTCAAGAATAATAATAGTCAAATCAGGGTTGCCTGTTTTTGTATTTGAATTCGTACAGAGTAATATTTATTTTTGTGAATAAGATTAAGGATAAGTCTTATCTGATTTTTATGATGTATATAATTTTAAATTATTTTTAATTAATTACTTCAAAAACGTTGTTAAAATTGCATTATTGACATAGGAAGAGCATTTTTAGTTTCCAAAATTTTAATAAACAGTTATCCACTCAGACCACTTTCTTGTAAAAGAAAATAATTTTCTTTGTTATCACACAGCTAGGTTATGTACAAAACCATTTCTTAATAGTCACGGTTTATAAAGAATAAAAATCGATTGTTTGCGCGCTTTGATAACTAAAAATATTATTTTTTTTTTCAAATTGAAATATCACCATTTTTACAAATGGTTTACTCTCAAAAAATGTTATGATTGTTGTTATTATTTATATTTTTATT
>JABXWE010030673.1:0-24681 GCA_014611495.1 Limonius californicus
TGATAAATTTCGTAAATACTACATTTGACAACAGTGCAAGGCCATGGTATTGTGATGAAAAGTAGAAAATTTGTTTTTCGACATTTGTCAAAATCTTTGATTTACTTATCGGGACGTCGGCCTACTAATTAAATTCTCCATAAATGCAAAGACATCGTCAACGTTGCCAAGTATAATATTCTTTAAGTGTCTCATGTGAGGAAACTAAGCACTATATGAAGTTCGTGTTAGTGTTTTTGAGGACTGTATTTCTTACAGAAGAGTGCTACCTGAAGCTTTTAAGGTATTTAAAGGACACCCTGTATATTCCACTGGCAATTAGTTTTAAATTGTAGATTTGCTTATGCTCGATTGCATTAGTTTTTATGTAATGTAAATTTTATCAATTGTAGGAAATGGGAATATCGAATAAATTTTAATACTAATGCAATTTATATTTAAAAAAATTACTTTTGAGGATGTTTGCTTATACTAGCATGTGGCAACCACAACAATGTAGTAAGTAGTAGATATTTGTTGCAAATAAATATTTCAATTTAATGTGTTTATGGGTGCTAGTTTGTATGTATTTATGGGCCAATTTGGAGTTATTTAAATCATATGCTGATTATAAAGTAAGTAAGTAAAGTAAAGTTGTATTTGTAAATAATAAACAAGTTTAGTTGTCCTTGCAGGTTCCATTCTGAACCAGTTTTACACTATAGATTTGATTACTCTTGACTATATTATTTTGTATGTAGGTACCTAACGTGATTTTTATAAGTGTAGAAGCAAATGTTAAATACTTTTCTTACAATTGCAGTTTGTTTTAAAATGGTAATGTTTGGTTGAACTTGCATATGGTAACACCAGCAGTATACAGGGTGTCCCGCGACGTGAGGTCACTACTTGTACGTAATCTTTAGACCAAATAGAGTTAAAACTTCTAATAAAGTTATGCCCTAAAAGAAACCGTTTTCAAAATACAGATTGTTAAATTATTATTTGTTAAATAATTACAATTTCAGAAAAGCTAATATTTATTTTTTATTTTAGTTTAAATTCACTATAAACATTGTTCAAAATGGCCACCATTGCTCTCGAGACACATTCTGGCTCTTCTTAGAAATCTGATTGCCCTACGTAACATATCATTGTTATTCCGAATTAGTTCGGCTGGCTCAAAAATGCGTCTCCTAAGATCTTCAACAGTCTCTGATGGTGTTTGGTATACCATATCTTTCATATGGCCCCACAAATAATAATCTAAACAAGTTAGAGATCTTGGGGGCCAGGGGTGCTGTTTTCCTCTACCAATTACACGTCCTTCCAACCGTTGATTCAAAAATTGTGTTACACGTAACGCAAAGTGCGCAGGGTCACCATCGTGCTGGTACTACATACCATGTCTGATCACCAGAGGGACATCATCTAACAATCCTCCCAAATATTCTAGAAAATTTAAGTATCTGTCGGCGGTTAAATGGTTCTCAAAAACGAATGGAGCAACGAGCATGTTATCAATAATTCCACACCAGATATTCACTGTGGTATTCATCCGTGAATAAAATTCTATTACATAGGTTTCCATTTTGAATGATTCAGCGGCAAAATTCCACATGACTAGCGAAATCTGTAGGTAAGAGGGCTTGAATAGGCTGGATATGAAATGAATATAAACTATGACGTTTTAATGTTTTTCAAACTCGCATTCGTGGTACATTAACTTGTGCAGATACACGACGAACAGAGGTGCTGGGATTATTATCAATTTCTCGCAGTAGGTTGTCCTCATTATCTAGTACTTGCTGTATTGGACGCTTAGTCGACGGTTTCGGGAAAGTTTCGTGTTCACGTAGGTGGTTGGGCACTCTTTGGGAAACCCGTCGAGGAGGTAGTCGCCGATTTTGAAATCTCAACCCATATTCTCGACCAGCTGCTACTGAGTTTCGATCACAAAAACCGCATGGATCATTCAAAATTGAAACCTACGTAATAGACTTTTATTCACAGATGAGGTAACATTTACAAAGAATGGATAAATGAATAGAAAGAACAGCCACTCATGGGATTTGGAGAATCCACAGGAAACCACAGTGTCAGATTATCAATATTGGGTTTTATGAAATTGTAATTATTTAATAAATAATAATTTAACACTCCGCATTTTGAAAACGGTTTACTTTAGGCCTTTAGGGCATACATTTATTAGAATTTTTAACAATATTTGGTTAAAAATTCTAATAAATTTAACTATATTTGGTGGGTAGCAGCGTGGCGGACAAGCGCGAGTACTGGTCAAACAGTATTCAAAGTTAAGGAACGATCCGCGCGGTGCCTACTTGGGTGGGTTACCGAAATCTTCGCTCTAATGCTGCAACCACAGGAAGTAGTGACCTCACGTCGTGGGACACCCTGTATATTATTTGATTCCAAGTAAATATTTGTGTAATATTTATAATAGATTGTTGGTAAAAATGAATATCAAATACATTTTATATCCTAAAATTGTAATTTATATTAAAATCTTTATTTTTGGCAACGAGTACCTAAACTTGCATGTAGCAACACCATTTTGCAGTGGTATTTTTTTAAATCTGTTTTCCTCTTATACATTTTTTCAGCGTGTTTGTATAATATACAGTGTGAGTTTGCTCGCTTATTATTTTTAAACAGATTGTGTAGGCCGTGACCCCTAAGTATAGGCACTATCAACAATATTTTTACTTTTCCATACCTTATAGGTATAGGGTATTACTTTCCCATACCTTATAGGTATAGGGTAAGTATTGAAATCATGAAAATTTTCGAAATCGAGATTTTAACGGAAATATCCGTTTTGGGTCCTTAGGAACCCAAAAAAGTGGTTTTTAAAGAATGTCTGTCTGTGGGTGGGTATGTACGTATGTACGTATGTACGTATGTACGTATGTACGTATGTGACGCTCCTACAGCCGAAAGTATTGCTCCGATTTTGATGCGCTTTGGAATGCGGGGGTGTATCGAAAATTCATCGAAAAAATAAGCTTTTCAAAAAAATCCGAAACCGGAAGCGGAAGTTACGCATGTTTTTTTTGGTATCACTTTTTTCGTGATTACAATTTTGAAACTTTTATCGCGGATAACGATAGAGGGTCATAAGACAAATCTGTTAGTTTTTTGCCGAACTAGCTAGCTTTAAACTGAAGGGCGCTATGATTTTTTGAAGATTTTGAGTTTAACGCCCAATTACTCGAAAACGGATGAATCGATTCAAATGATTTTTATTTTCTGAATAGTATATGAAGGGTAAAATGAGGTGATATAAAAAGTTTTTGAAAAATTATAAGGGGCCTAAATTACGAATTTTCAAAATTTTGGAAATTTTCAAAAAATTATTTCTCAAAAACTGCTCCAAGGAATTTTTTTAAATTTCATATGTCGATAGACCTCGCAAGGGGCTATCGATATGTTTTTGAAGAACTCCGTAATTTTCCTGTGGCGCCCTCTACGAAGCTTGGAAGTTTGAAACTTCAAACTCCTTTAATTAATAAACGAAAAAAGATAGGAAGCTGGGGTTTTCACTGAATCGCTCAGTGCGTAATGGAGCATATGAATATGCAAAGAAATATTACACTCGTGGATATATGTAAGCGCACCGGCCCCCTCCCCCCTCTTTTTTAGAAAAATATTTTTTTTTATTCTAACGGTTGTTATTTGTTTGCGTCAAAGAATCTTTTTCCGCGAAAATAAAAAAAATCGATTTTTTATGCCCTACAAAATATAATTTCCAGGAACTTAGAAAATTTTACCTCGGTAGCAACAGCGATCGGTACTAGTTAGACCGCGCGACGTATATAGTAGAGAATGAAGTATGCCTGGTTGCATATTAAAAGGAAATTAAGGGGCACCGCAGATATTTGGCGGGACTTCTTACAAGCCTTGTAAGTCTATTCGTTACGAGGCAAGGTTTTAGGATAGCACTTGAACAACCGTTTTGAGGAAAATATCTCTACTGTTGAATAAAGATGATATGAACAGTTTCCAGTATGGGAAAGTCCAGGGAGGCAGTCGCGTCTACTTATTTAGCTATTGGAATCAGGTTAAACAATTTTTAGAAACGCTTATAAAAATTATTTTTTTTTAAATTAATACGTGTAGAGTTGATAATTGCTTGGAACGTTGTTTTCTATAATGGCCCACTTTTTAAAAAGCGCGTAGAGTTGTCCTAATATATTTAAGTAAATGCCATGAAATTATTGTAGTATCAACTTAAAATTAAGAACTAAACAAAAAACTTCTAGCTGATATCACATACCAGCAAAATAGAGTTGAGGCGATACTGTATTTCCAGATACTTTTAAATGTAACATTTCATAATTACAAACTAGTTTGTAACTGGTATTGATTGCAGTAATTGAGGAATTAATTTACGCACTTTAAATCATTTGTTAATCAATTAAAGAATTCAATTCGCGGGGACTGAATGAGCGATGTCTCCCCGGGCGAGGACAAGTTTTTTTAATATATTTTAGGCTTAAATTTAATTTTTTGTTAATTCTAGCGGTATTAACAATTCTTTTGCTAATCCAGTTTTTATTGTGTTTGTTAATACCAAATGTGCCAACTCTTACCAGTAGAGTTTGCCGAACTATTGGCAAATAGTAATTTATTTATTACTCTAAAAGACTAACAGCAATTTATTTATTTATTTGTTTATCCATGGATCCCTGTGGATATCACTGATTCTAGCACCCCAGGGTGCATTTACGATACTCCTCAGTACTTTGTTCTGGAAATTTTCAATTTGGTTGATGTTGGTTTTGCTGGCGCAGCCCCAAAGGTGACAACCGTATTTACAAACTGGTTTTAAAACCTGGTAACTTGTTAAGCATTGAAAGTTGGGAGTTTCTTCCCAGTAGCCAATACATTTACTTGTATCTATTTTTTATATTGCGCTCTTCTTTTTTCTTTTGCGTATGCTCTTTCCAGCATAGTTTAGCATCCAAGTTCTCTCCGAGACATTTAAGTGTATTTGAAGTCTCCTTCCAACATAAATCGTTCTCCCAAGCTTTGAACCAAGCTAAATCGTTTTTGTTTTCAAATTATGGCTTGGTGGGCAGGAGATTGCTGCAACTGTAATCTTCTGTCCTCTTGTTTTGACAGATACAGCTGTAGCTTGTAGCTCTCGTTTTCATATCTGTTTTTCTTTGTAGTGTGTTATGTTTTCTTTGCTTATTAGCGCACTTCCTCTTCTAGCAGTGTTTTGTGGTTGTAGAGTGTTAGGCGTTATAGCCTTTAAATTTTATATAATTTTGATTTGTAAGATGTGTCCCTGATATGAGACATATCTATTTTTCTCATAACCAGGAATACTAGTGGTTCATTTTGATGTAGCCGAATACCGTTAGCATGCCGGACAGCTGCTCTAATGTCTTCTGTGTCCATTATTGTTTCTTTGAAGCAGTCGTTTTATTACTATTTCCTTCAAGTTTTATTAATCTCTCAGAGATTGATTTTAGCATTGTTTGCAGTTTTGATATTAGACTTTGTAGTAACTGGTTTATCGAAACTATTTTCCGTCAATTTTCCTCCTTTTGTTTAATATTTGGTAGTGCTGAGAATGCTTTTGAGTCCCATCTACACACTGGTCTATTTTCTGTCTTCCTTTCTACTGTGTTTGTTTTGGTTGCATGCTTCTGCCTACTCGTATCCTCTGTAGCTGGCTGGGTGAATTGAATTTTCAAAGTATTTATTACTTCATAAAATACAAAGTGATTTTTTAAAAAGTCAATTGCAGTAGCCTAGGGATTGCCCCGTCTATATTAAGCTTTAGAATCTGACAATATGAAAATTGTAACAGAAAGAAAGAAATCTTGACGAAAAACCTGTAATTTACTTACCTTAATAAATTACAAATCAGTTGCAACTAAATACTTGTTCATTTTCACATTTTGTTGGGCCAAAATTTTTACCTACCTGAACTGTCACACAGTTTGACATACAGGTAAATGTCATTCAAAGCTCATTACAGCTGACTGCAGACGGAATAGCTTTTTTTCTAGGCTTGCTGCAATTGACTTTTTAAAAAATCACTTTGTATATGTTACGGGTAAAGTTAGATTAACGCGTAAACCTAGGATTACCCGGGTAAACTGCGTAATACCCACGAGACATGGGTAAAGTCCGAACCTAATCTAACCTAACGCAACCTAACGTAACCTAATGTAACCTAACCTAACCTAACCTAGCTTTACCTAACCAAGCGACAGCGGGTAGAACGCGGTTTATCCGGATAATTCGGACTTTACCCATGTCTCGTGGGTAGAACGCAGTTTACCCGGGTAATCCTAGGTTTAGCCATTAATCTAACTTTACCCGTAGCATATACATTTCACACATACAATTCTATAAGGCAAAAGCCGTTATAGGAGTTGCCTCCTCCTCAGCCAGCTGACTGGGCGGGCTTAGCTACAGTTGGTTTGGTGTTCTCATTCATTTTGTATTCTTGTGTGTGGTGTTTTCCAGCACATTTCACGCATTTTGATTCTCTGTTGCTTAATCTTTTGGGTGTGTCCATATGTTTGAAATTTCCTGCATTAAGACCTTCAACCTTCACACCTGTCTTCTATCTAATATTTTTTAATTTCTTCGTTGTTTCTGAAGCTTAGCATAAATAGCGGAAGAGGCTTCTTCTCTTTTCTCTGCAGGATATTAACGGCTTCTATTATTCTGTATAAATCTTCTACTAGCTATGTTTTCTGGAGCGCATGAGGGGTGTAGTTTCCTTGCCACGACTTTACGTTCCTTGTTTGTTTATTATCGAACGAGTGCCGAAGGTGCTTTTTTTCATTTAGAAAATTTGTTAGTCTTCTAAGTATATTCTTCTGCACACTCTACATTTTTTTCACCTACCCGTTATTTACCATAACTGCTTGAAATATACACTTTAGTTGCCGTTGTAATGCATCATAGTTTTTAATTTGGCGCAAAACAATTGACGGCCGTTTCGGTATTTTTACTGGGTTTTCTTTTTGTGGTTGTTCGGCTCTTTGCTGTGGTTGTAGTGACGTTTCCGGCCATGTAATCATTTTTCCTTTATTGTTCTTTTTATTTTCCTTTGCCACCCATTCCATTTCTCAGATGAGTTCTCCTTCATGAGTACAATGTTCTTTTTCTTATTGTTGAGGATTTTTTTCCAACTTTACACATTTCCCGTGTTTATTGATGCTTGCATTTCTGCTATTTGTTGCTGAAGGGAAACATTTTGCTCTTGTTGTCATGCATTATACAAACCAATTTCATTTGAAGTTTTAATATCAGTTTTAACTTGTTTATCTGCCTTTGCATCAGCTGGCGTCGGGGTCGTTGGAATCGTGATCTTCGACACCGAACACCGGTATGTATATATACGCCGCGTTTGCATACTCGCAGTAGGTCGGGCGATGACACGCTAACGCTCACACTTTTCCCTAGCACTATTTCACTTTATCGGTCGAACACGTCCTTACTCTTCGAAACTTGAATAACTACTAAATAGTAATATAAATTTATTTTTACATAATAAACAATATTAGAAAAAAACAAATTGTTAATACCTGATATTATCATAATTAAATTTAAATAAAACAAATGGCACTGGCTGGGAATCGAAATCAGGTTTACAATGTGAGAGCCCGGCACTTCATCAGAACAGCCTTTTTCGATTTTTCGTTGCGGGATGTCATTATTACATATAATAGTGATATTATGCGAACTAGTTTCTTGAATTATTTTAAAAATTAATTATACTAAGTTAATTAATTCCCTAATATCTGGAATCGATAACAGTTGCCACGAACTACTTTTTCATAGGAAATATCGCGTTTAAAATTATCTGGAATGACAGCGTCGGCGCAATTGTGTTTTGCTGATGTCAGCTCGATGTTGATTTTTTGGTTTTAGATTTTACGTTAATACCGCAATTTGAATTCACAGACTACATCTACAACAGTTATTCAAATATTTCAGGAAAACTCTTAGCCTAATAAAATATTTAACCTTGTTGGATTAGCAAACAAATATTTCTGATAATGCCTGCACATCCCGACAAACGCCTATTGCAACCTGTCCAAACATAATTTTTTTAATATTTCAAATAATCTATATCAAACTGATTAGTCTCAGTAGATTCAGCCTGTATATAATGTACTTTTTCAAACCAATGTATTATATTTAGTTTTTTTTTTTTAAAGAACCTCAAAAGTTTCGCCAAGCCTTAGCTTGACAAAATAGTTATATAAATGGTTGTGCCGGTTTGTGTGACTAGATTTTCATGTAACTTTCGTGAATACCCACGTCTGTAGGTGCAATTACACACAGGGCTTTAATAGAATTTGTTAGGAAGGTAGCTGGCAAGAGCACAATACATGACCAAACAAACAACAGATATACATTATGCAATAGCAGCAACAACGGATATGAAAATAAAAACGAGTGAAACAGCTCACTTAGACTTTTCCATTCTTTAAACCGTATGTGTGTATTTTTTTATATTATTCATTTTACACGGGTTTATTTTCGCTACTGGCGCTGTAAGCAGTTCCACTATACCTGGAAATGTTGCATTTATTAGTGTTTTATTGTTTTATCAGATTACAATACTTGCAATCACTACCCGTTTACTTTGTTATTGAGCTATTATTTGAATAATATTATTTATCATAGACAAGTATTCTATTAACGTGACTTACGAAGATTGTTCAATAAAAACACTTATGGATCGCGTAGGCGCGACTTGATCATGATAACAATTGCATGCGGTTGTTGAAAGTGTTTATTGACGTATTACTGAGGTGTCTATCAAGTTTCTTTGTGGTTGCTTCTTTGTGTGAAAATCTGTCCAAAGATAATATGTATGCTATTATTCAATGTTTAGCCTCCTAAGGTACCTAAGTAATTTTCATCAATATTTATTCCCATATTTACATTCACTACTTTTTCCCGACGATCAGGTAGTACTTGCAGCAGACGAAGACGATGTACATAAATTACATGAACAGAAAATTTTTACGAAGTGGGGACTAAAGATTAACTGTGACAAGACTAAATATATGATCGTAAATGGAAGAGCTCAGGGCATGCAGATAAACGGAAATGTTATAAACGGCTGCAGCCAATATAAATATTTAGGCACAATACTATCAAAAAAGGTAACAGTCGATGTGAAATTACACATAGAATTACTAAGACTAGACAAGCAACACAGAAATTAAACTTCTTATTATGGTCAAAACAAATCCACAAGGGGACAAAGAAAAGAATATACAATACGGTTGTAAAAGGCATACTTACTTACGGCGCGGAAACATGGGCTATAACAAATAATACAGAGAACAAATTTTAGCAACGGAACTGAAGTTTTTGCGAAGAAGCTGTACGAAAAGCCGATTAGAACACATAAGAAATGAGGTTATAAGAGAAAGTATGGAGATGGAAAAAATGGTGATAGAAGAAATCAAAGCGAAAAGATTGAAATGGTATGGATGCGAAGGATGACACCCCATAGATGGCCACAAATACTTTGGAGTTGGATACCTGGGGAACGACGTAAAAGGGGACGACCGCCTAGAAGGTGGAATCAAGAAGTACAGGAGGCAAAGAATTACATTAAGCCTGGCAAGACAAGATTATTGGCGCTTGAGATGCGAGAGACGGCTCTAAGTCAGTACAAGACTCACATATTGCTGTGAATTATCTATTATAAATAAATAATTATATGAATTTTCTTTACCTCGGCTAGCTCATAAATTAAATTTTTAAATTGGTTACGCCAATAACATTACTTAAAAATACCAGCATCTAAAAATACAAATATCTCAGGGTTTTTCAGTTCGTGGCCTCGCTACTGGCAGTCATAAAATTTCAATAATAAAAGTTCACGCGAATACTAGTATTAAACCAAAATAGACTTATCTTAATCCAAATTGTTGAAGTTTAGTGTACATCAAAAATGTTGCCGTCTAATGTACACCCAAATTTCCTGGAATGCACTGTCAGCTGAATCAATCCCGCCAATTTCATCCAGATAGCCTTACTTCTGGTAGCATATTTGACCTCGCACTCGTACAAACCATCAAATTAAATAATTAAAGTGTTGTGTAATCTCCAGTGAACACTTCCAAATTTTATTATACTCTTATTACTTGATATAGGTAAGTTGTTTATTCTTTAAATCGTAGTAATGAACTCACTTTTATTTTCACTTTTTATTTTAGGTTATAAGGACGTTGAAATAAATAACTCAGTTTAACTTATACTCCAGGTAAAAATGCAATTTAAATTTTTAAATAAACACTTAACACTCCACAATATTTTAACTTAATTAAAATTGTTTACACTTTATAATTTTCACAAAATATAAACTTTGAAGATTTTTATTTTAACAAGACTGAAGCCACGCCTACTTTTAAACGAATTTGATCCTTAATAACTTAAAATTTTATTTACAGAGAACCAGAAAAAGCGTCCTTCTGCTTCAAATACAAAAAAACCAACTCACTTCCCAAAATCATACCAAATTGGACATTTTACGCAGATGAAAATTTAAAATGGACCAATCAAAACGCTTAAAATTATTGTTTACATTTTCAATTGTTAATTAACATTTTAAATTTACAAAATACAAGAAAATTAAATTATGATTCGAAAAACTAAATTCATATTTATGATCTTCATAAAATTACGATTCTTTTAGTACCAAATATGACAACATTTGAATTAAAAAAAATTACAAGTATATAAATATTTAAAATATCCAAAATTTAACAATTAAAGCATAAAATCATGAAAATCATAATCTAAATTTTACAATACAATTAAATATGCAAGAAAACATCCTTCCCAAATACTAATAATAATATAAATACCAAAAACATGGTTCTAACCTTCAAAATTAATAATTTCTACTAATTTTCAATATTAGTAATAAATAATCTATTTCAACAAAACAAAAGTGCTTTAACACGTTATTCAAACAACATATAAACTACTTACAACAATATTAATACCATAAAATACAAATACAACTTGTTACACAAAGACATAAACCAACAATAATCAAGTTTTATATGTTCTAGGGCTCCCTTATTTGCCCACAGTACTCAAATTAACGTCCCACGTCTCACTACTATGTTTTAACATCATTCTCTACGGAATATTTACTCACAAGATCAATTTTAATCCAAAGGTAGCACTATGCAGCACTTTCCGAAGATCGTACAAAACCTTATTCTCTTATTAGGTATCCAATTATCAATTTTAATTAATACAATCTTTTAAATAACCTTTCTTACATGACAATGAAACTAATTATAAACAATTTCAGGTAAAAACAATCTTCCAATCATCAAAATAGTATCCTTTTATACATACATAAGGTATTACGAAACCAAAAATCACCGCATATTTAGGTTATCTCGTAAGATCAATATGGTTTAAGTATAGTTTATAATAATAATATTATATAGGGTAAATAACACAGCAATATATATACAGGGTGTCCCAAAACTTCTAGGACATAGAGCTACCACGTACTCTAGAGGTCAAAAGAAGTCGATTGGACCCAACTTTGTCATATACCAAAATGTACCGTTTGCCCCTGAGAGGAGTTCAAAGTTTACTTAAAAAATCACATTTTTGTATGCTGTTCAGAAACGTGTGAACCAATTTTAATGAAATTTGGTACCTGGGCACTTCAAAGGAAGCCACTACTTTCAGTAATGAAAGAAACCCAAAGAAAATTGGAGAAGGGTTAGAACCAGTTGGTCGTAGACACAAAAATAAAACTTTTTTACAACAAATGTTCAATGTGCCTTCCACCTTCACGTAAAAAATTGAAATGCTCCCTTCTTAAAACATCGTCGTTTTCTCGTAGTGCGTTTACACCATTTTGAATACTTTTGTTTTTAACGCTCCCCATATGAAGAAGTCACAAGGATTTAAATCTGGAGACCGCGGTGGCCCCGGAACACCGGTGCTTTCAGGTTCTTCTTCGTTCAAACTCTAAGATTCTGGTGGATTTGGGAAAGAAAGATCTTCATTATGTTCGACGGGCCGTAAAGCTGATGGTAAATTGGGATACTACAGAGTATGCTTGAACTTCCGTCCGATGCCCAGTATGTTAGTGAGGCAGAACTAACAGTCTGTGTGGCATGGTCTTTCTGTTCTCTCCACACCATTGGTATTACAAAGCGCATTTTACGTTTTGTACCTTTCAACCAACCTGTTAACAATGTTACACAAGTCTTACAACATAAGCGAGGAGCCCATGACTTATCTTGATCTCCTACTTTAACTCCGAAATAAAGTTCGTAAGCTCTTCGTACAAGTGGGGCGAAAGTACGTTTTTGCGATTTAAAAGTTACTTTTCCACACACATAACAAAAACTGTTGACATTATTTACACACTGCTTAGGCATTGTACTTACTTGTTAATTCACAGTCAACCACAGTACAATAATAAACATAAATCAAGTATGTAGAACACAATCACGTCAGTAACGATGTTTCGCGACACGGCATAGGAAATGCAGTAACTTCATACGCCTGTAAATGCCTACGAATGCACAATATCTGATTTGGTGCGTATTTCTTGCATGTAATAGACAGGAATGGACTTGTTTTAACAAGGTATATTCGACACTGCTGATACATTACACAAAGTGGCACAATATGCATATGTTGCATACTTGCAAAATATAAATGCTTGTTACTAAAAATTCGTGGGTGATAGGCAAATTCTGTTTTAAATTCGGTTTTAGGGTGCCGAAATATATCAGAACCACCTAAAAATTACCAAGTCACAAAATGTGTGTTTAACAGTGTTATTAGTTGGTTTTTTATGGTAATGTTTTAGAATTATTACTATCAATAAATGATAAACTGCAATTATTAACTTATTGAGACTTACACTTAAAAAACGGGTATTAAATCAAATTTATTTTTGTTACCTACAGGCTTTCTTTAAAAGGTATATCATGAAAAATAAAGATCCACTCTGATTTGTAAAAGAGGTTTTAATTAATTCCTGCTAAAATCTTTAGCCACCGCTGCAGCATACATCGCGGAGGTTTATATTAAGGAAATATTAGCTCTTCAATTAAATGAAAATCTTCTAGTACTCATTTATTTATTTTCCATTTCAAGCGGAGCATTATTTAATTTACGAAGGAAATAAGCACTGACGTGAAAAGCGAACATTTCCAAGCGAAGATTCGAATAAAACTCGAAATTTTAGCCCATTACCTTCTTTTACTACTCTTGGAAAGCAGTAAAACGTAAACAAACTTAAAAAGGCAGGATTTTTCTAAAAAAGCCATATGCAATATTTCTAATTCAGAAGGCAATGAATAAGAGAAATAGCAAATTAGTTTGTAAAATGCCCGAGTTAAGTATAAAATGATTGGATTTCGCCAATTTTGAGCATGGGAGTAAGTTAAATACGAGGCTTATTCGAAAATGAAGGGCTAAAAATTAACATGCTTAAATCTTAGACTTTAGGTAAAGTAACATGTGTCGAGCTCATCAACCACTAAAGCACCCCCACAATGCACTAAATTGGCTACGTCCCTCATTCGGCGGATATATTTAAAAAGCCCTTAGTTTCCGAATAAGCCTCGTAGTATAGACAGTTCAAGTAATGCGTTCTTATGATTGAAGTTTTATTTTTTGAACTACACCATATTTATGTGTTTTTCCATGATTTTAATTTCTGTTAATTGTTGTAACGGTTAACATTATCTTAAGAAATTATGGTCGGTACCTGTGACCGAGACAACATTAGTGTCAGTAGGGGAATATTTAAGAGGAATTGGACCATCGTATGTGTCAATAAATAATCTAGTTAATGATTTTTATTCAGGAATCTGCTTTACGCAAGGGGTGGTATTATTAATTAGGCAGCTAAAAACAATAGACGTCTGGACGACTCAGTAAAATGTTAATATTAATGTTTCATACGTAGTATTATACGATTAAAGTACTGTTTCTACCTTTAATATATATGATATTTACTACACTCTTCAAATAAATATAAATATAAAAAGCGGGAATACTACATAAATGAGTGTGGTGCTAGCGCAGTTGGCAGAGCGCTCGCTTTCGGGCAAAACGTCGATTATGGCTTGGCTCCGATTCCCCAACATTATTACGCAGTTTGTAACGAATACCGCGCCTGGTTGAGAGCAACCCGTTCTACCTATTTAGTTGTTCGAATAATTATAGAAATTTTTACATTTCGAAGTTTACCATTTCGGCGAACGCGCATCGTATTAGAGTTTTGGAAATTTAGGGGGGGAACAGAAAAATTTCGAATGACAAGTCTCGGAACGAGGATGCTTGAGTATTGACGGTTGACCGGAAGTATATTTTGGTAAAATCGTTATCGATTTGGAAATTAATTTTCCGATTTAAAAGGGAGTTGTTTCCTATGGTAGAGGAAGTACAGGGACTACAGGAATTTAAAATTCCAATCTAGAGATTTTTCCGGTCAAGAAGATTTTTTTGTATGCCAGTTCCCATTAACTGGTGAGTTAGTTATTTATAGAAAAATTTGTTCAGTGTTAAATCTTCCCCGAACTTTAATACTAATATCCGATGTATTAATTTAGGCAAAATTCGCTCGCTTGGAAATCCCGTAAACAAGGTCAACTAAATACGCAGACATAGACGAGTACCTTGGGACAGTTTTCTAAGACCGACCAGATGCGCTTGGCCCCAGTGATAAGAATTCTGGAACCTGGCCGCACAGATAGCCGTTTCCACTTGCAACAGGGAAGTGCATTTAATGTTGTTTCACTGTAAAATTTTATCACGTGGCATTTGTTATTTAAAATTGCATTATCTGCGAGTAAGAATAATTTAGTTAATTGATTGTGTCAAGGGATTGTAATATTGGGGTATAACTGATGGACGATTGTATTGCGTTTTCAGGGTTTGTATTGCAGGAAGTTTTTTTCTTTCTTAGGTCGGTTTACGATCACGCATTCCCACGATCTGCGGAGGCCTCCTACGTCATATTATGCGCTAAAAATTTAATATAAGTTATTCTGGGGAGCGCAATAATTGTCCTTACTTTGTTTGAGTCTCTCCCGGTTAAGTTAGTTATGTAAATACTTGACGTAAAATTGGGACTGCTATTTGCCATATTATTTATTTTTGAAGAATTATGACTGTGGGTTGTATCATCGATTAATTAAATGAGGTTTTGGTTGCAACTTGTCTTTTCTTGTACTTCGCAATATCTGGAATTAAGTCTACAGAAGGGCAGATAGTAGATAAAAAGAAAGGTAGGTGATTATCTGTCTTGGGGTCCGACTTCCCATTTTCCACCTCGGACGATGTTAGTAAATTACAAGTCGGTGGCGCCTATAAATTAATTGTTGGAACCTACTCCTTCTTCGATTGGATTTCCGCGATACTAACATCTGTCAAACTGGTTAATTTTCTACCGAAGCAGAGGCGTAGTTGCGAGGTTGATTTTGCAATTTCAACCAATACTAGTTCGAGAAAAAAATTAGGCGTGACAAGCTTATAAAAATCTTGTATTGCCACTCTCCATATACAATTCCCAACCCGGTTGGCAACCCCTGGGTCTTAATACTAAAGACTTTCTCTGGAATTTCCGTTTTTTGGATTGGACGTTAAACTGTACGCCCCCGACTTTAGATCTTAGAGCTGAGGAGAAACATGTTGCAGAGAAGATTGCCATTGTTCAGCAGTTGGACGAAGAGGCTGTTAACGAATAACAAAAGAAAACATTATAAAGGACTGCTGGAAAAAAATAGATAAATTCGTGTTCGTTTTTCTATAAACTAGATAGATAGAAAAATAAATTAATAAACTTATATGTCGCTTGAAAGGGCAACCCAATAATGTCCTGACTATATCGGAAACGGTAAAAACAGAAGAAACGTTGTCATTAATACAGTCCACTCATTACTCATCCACATAATCACTTTTCTTGATATAAGACTCAAGCTTGAAGAAATTGGGATTTTTAGTGAAAACCAGTTTAGCTGATTGTAGAAACTGAATTGAGCTTTACAGTTTCACAATTATCAGTTGATAATAATTATAATAGTTTGACATTATCAAAGACAAGCATTTTGTTTCTTATAGCCAACTCTTCCTGAACAGTTTGTGCTTCATACTGCATACATATTTCACTTTGATTTCTAAGTAGTTAAGTTTCTTATGTTTTTTAGAAAGACGTTGGCTGAGACAATCCTTGTTAGTCATTGTTTATTTAATTCTCGGTGCATTCTTAAGCCTGGATTAATGAATTATACCCGTGTGTTTAATTATCTTTACATATCAAAACTGCCTTGTAACAGTTTAGAAATAAAATAAAAGCTTTCCTAGTAGACGTATTTTTTACATCATAATTTTCTGCTAAATATGTCAGCATTATATGTCCTAAATTCTGTTGTCATCTAAAACGGTAAAGGGCTTCCGACACCCCTTGACATAATCTTTAGTGAAAATTGTTTCCGGTGGATTAAACCTAGAACACTTATCATACTCGCGTAAGATGTACGAGAAAGATGTAGAAGCATCCAGAAAATCGAGGTTTGAAACGGAGCGGTTGTTATTACGTTTTACTCCTTTTATTTTTATTTGTCTCCACGTTGTCTTGCTGTGTACAATGAAATCGTTTTAGCCACTAACACTGAATCCATATTTCAAATGGTAAATGTACAATTTAATGTTTACATTTATATAATTACATAAAAATATTAAGAATACCTTTAAATATTTCATAGTACTTACCATACTCGTATTATACTAGTTCAGGAATATATATTATATTGTTGTGTATAGTTATTAAAATAAATAATTATAATATTGAACACCAATTTTTGTTACATAGATGAAATATCAAAGCCCCACGTTGATAAGCCATATTTATATGCTATGTATAGTAATTAATAAAATAATTATTAATTATTTAATAGAACAATTATAAATTTCCAATATTCTCTTACAAAATTAAACTCAACATAAATACGCATATAAAATTTTCATAAGACGTTTCAGGGTTTATATAATATTAATAACGTGGCTTCCCAAATATGATAGTTATATACAAATATAAATTAAAGTATAAAATACCTGCAAAAATTATCTCTCATCCACAAAGGTTTTGAAATAAACTATACCTCAAAATAGTTCAAATATCTCCTCTGTAGATCGATGCAGAGATCGGAACTCAGTATGCTTCACTTATTGGTTGTGTGCACAGTTGTTCGAAAAGATGCTGGATCGATGGCTCCATAATTATGTTGAAATCAACATTATAATACTTCAAAAGTATCAAGAAACTTGTAGCGTAGAACAGGTAATAAATAAATTCTTTTAATTTCTTAATTAAGAAAAACACTTTAATTAAATCATTCACTTTGCAGGAATATTGAAGATAAATTAAACACAAACTCCAACTTAAAAAACACCAGGTAAGTTTTATTGTATTCAAGAAAACAAGCTTAAATCGAACAAAATTAACTCTTGTTTACTAAAATAAAATTCTAACACTTAACCTCACATATTACATGATAAACCAAAACAACTCCGCCCACTAATATTCAATTCTCGACCAAATTGGCCTTAATTTCATTCTCGGAGCAACAAGAAAATACGTCTTCCCCGCATGAGAGCTAAACAAGATTAAATTTCAATAAAATCCCAAAATCATATCACAAAATTTAGAATGCACCAAGAGAAAACTTGAATTTTATCTCCCCTTCCCAGACCTCTGATCAAATAAACCAAAAACGACTATTACAGCCTAAATAAACAACTTCATAAAATCTATGGAAAATTAGCAATTTAATGGTATAACATTTATAAACATTTGAAACTAAAAATAAACACGTGTTGTACAATTCAAATTTTAACAAAAATTTACAATTGAGCTTTTAAACCACTAAAAACAATTAACTAATCCTTCATTAAACTGAAATATAAACATTAACATCATCAAAATCAGTTAATAACATAATAATAAGCAATAAATAAAATCTAACCTCCAAATATGTGACTTTTATACAAACTCATAAATTCTTACTTTAAACAGTTATTTACATAAATAAATGTATCCAACAACCTTCCTCTAATAAAACATAAACTATTAACAATAATCAAAAATCTTAAGGACACCTCAATTCATCATCAAAATGGAAAACAGAAGTCCCCACAACTGTTCACTACCGAATTTCCACTTAAAACACCATTTCAACACTACACAGTGTAAATCGTAGACCACTATGAAAGCTCGGAATATACCTTTTTATGTTATAGAGTTTACATTTATGAAATATGATAATAATAACTTCCTACAGAGCATGATATAGATTACAAATAAGCTAATTAATCTTAATTTAACACATAATCTGGATTATTAACAGCAAAAACAGTATGCTTTCAACATGATCAAAGCATTACGTAGGCAAAATAAATTACATAGGGTAAATAACACAGTAATATATTATTAATATTAACAGTCTCCGTTTATAGCGTCACGACGCCTTTGGGGAGAGCAGATACAGCATTTTGAGTGACATATTTTGAAATGAATATTTCCAAAATGGAAGTGCAGTACTTTATGTTTCTTATTACGTAGGAGTATTGTGATTTAAGAAAACCGAAGAATGTTGGTGTAGATATGCGTAGACTAGAGTGAAGAGACCCTGAGCTAAATACCAACGTTATGTAAGAAGACCTTGGTTCGTGGTACTAAGTAGGCTCTTCCGCCAGGATTGGCTGTTCCCTTAGCACTCGGCACAGTGTTTGCTGTACACCTCCACCTCTTAGGCACCGCTGTCAGCTATAATCGTAGTTGTACAATCAAACAATGTTATTCATATCGGATCAAATTATAGAACCATTTACGTGTCGGAAATTACATATTAATCATAGGATAAATGCAGCTTACTGAACACGAATTGTGACATAAACAAAACTTCGGTACGACGATCAGGTTTTTTTCGCTATCAAAAGGAATGTTGCTCAAGGAAACGAGATTTCAGATTCAGGACGGACACCAATAACGGCTCGAAGTTCACCAAACAGCAACTGCCACATCAAACAGAATATGTAATGGCCATGTTCTCTCAGCTACTTGTGGGTGGGTCAACCGTTCAGATAAAGGAGCAGGAGCCAGGCTTTATGGAATGGTTACTTGACAATAACCTAGACATGAAACCACATTTAGGTTTTGTCAATTGATTATCTTTTTTGTCAGGAGGTAGAGAAATACTTTATGGAGACACAGCAAGCTAGGTAGTTAAGCAAGATGCATACCCACTAAAACTCCACCTTTACTCTTCACGCGCCAAACTGTCCTGGAACTGTTCCTATATTACTTCAGGACAGTAGCTATCTGTTTGTCCGTTATTTTTATAGCTATTTTGTCTATCTTTTTATCTTCCCTTTCCCCCCGCTTCATTATCATCTCTCTCATCCAGCTAATCTTCTGCCACTCTTTCTGGTTTCTTTCATTCTCTCGACTAGTTATCTGGGTTTATTTCCCCTAGTTCTTTACTCGCAGCACTAAATTAATTACATCTAAAAATGGTGCGGGGACATCTTGCATTCGGCATTAACTTGCTTAGGGCTGCAACTGATTTTTCAGCTTTCTCCATGATCTTTCCACGCATTTACCAAAAAACAGGTTCAATGTCTATGAATTCTCCAAGATATTTTATTGCTTCCTTTATTTGCACATCTATTCCTTGTGCCGTTATTCTTGGACTATCTTTTTTCCGCCTTCCTACCACCACAACTGCATAACTTTAGTTCCTTTCATTTAGGGAATTTTAAATATTTTTGGGAGTGTAGGCGTAAATTTTGATTCTTAGGCGGGGGAGTTTCTTGTTGGGAAAATTTTTGGGGGACTTCATTCTGGACTTTGATGTGGTGCAGCTGCATGCTGGTGAAGTTGTTAGGTTGATTTAGTAAAGTTGTATATCTTCGAATACTTCGGATTAATTTAATCATCCTGACCTAAAAGAGAGTTTATGCTTGATTGTGCTTCATATTTTGGTGATTTTATAAATTCTCGAGGGTTTTATGCCCGATTATAATACATTACCAGCATCCTTCCATTACGGGTCGCTGCATGGTTTGGTTTAGTGAAGAAAACACTTGGGGTCGTATTTCTGAAGCTGCCCGTGGACCGCCTCCCTGTATTCGATCTTCGTCTATTCGTGGTTCCTCGACTGGAGAAAATTTTACTGCTTCGGAAGCCGTCCCCGTCCTTCCTGAGTTACCTGGCCGTTCCTGTAGGAGCAGTTGTTTTCGTTAACCTGGTGGACGCCAGCCTTCGGAAGTTGCCTTGTGATCCGCCGCTTTGGACACCTACGGAAGCACAGGTTAGCAATCATATCTTCTCGAGCTATAATTTGTTTTTCTTCGATCTTGGAGCTTTGTTACCTGAAGGACGTGGGGTTGTCAACGCGATCTGCCAGTGGATTGCTTTGGAAGAAGGTCTATATGTTATTTTGTTTGTACGAGTGTTGTGAGTTAAAGTTTGTAGGTTAACGTAATATTTTTGTTTACATTGCATTTATTAAAGAATTACTGCGGATCACTTACCTTGAGCAAGTGTATCTCTCTTTTTATATCAATTTGTCGTACCTGAGTGTGTAATATGATCAACCAAATTCATTGTTTATATTTAACTGTCAGCTGTATACATCCCATTGATTTTGCATATTTTGCCGTGGTGTCCATTGACCCGTCTGTTAAAGATTTAGATTTTTGGGAGATATTTTGGTACATTTTGACACTAAGAATTATTTTACGAGGAAAGTATGCGGATTGTGTTGCAGTTTGTCGCGGTTCGAATTCCCGGAATGCGTCCCGGTTACTTATACGTTGTATTATACAAGGTCCTGTTGTTCCCCGTGGGGATTTGTGCGCAGGTTTTTGGTAACAGGTTTCATTCTAGCTCCTACTTAGGTACTGTTACTGTAATCGCTAAATCATCAGCATATGCGGTCACTTTTACACCTTCTGGCTAGTTTATTGCTCTCTTCTTCTTAGAGTGCTTTATCTCTTACGAGACGTAGCGATCTTCTCTCCTATGCCTGTGTTGCGCGTTTTTAGAGTATCACAGACATAGAGGACCTACAGTTTAACGTGGTCTCCGAACCACTGGAAGTATAAACACTTCTATTCCTGATAAGATTTACTAGGTAGAATGCCTCGCTGGTTTGCCATTGCCTTGCAAGGGAGAACGGCCGTTAAAAATCCGATGTACCGGTGCTGAGAATTGAACCCAGGACCTTCAGCGTAGAAGTCTAACGCGCTAACCTCTAGCCCACGGCCGCCTTGTTTATTGTTAATAAGCCATTATAAGTAACGTTCCACAACGTTGGACCAAGGACTGATCTCCGCATGTTATTTTTTGTCTCTCATTTTCATATCCGTTGTCCAGTATTATCCATCTATTATTGAGGTAGCTGCCGATTATTCTTTGGATATATTCTTCTACTATTTGCTTCTCCAGGGCCTTCATTATCTTTGTTCAAGATGCTGTTTTGAAAGCATTTTTTATGTTAATGTTATGAGTACGCATAATTTCTTGGTCCTCCATATTTTATAATTAGCTTTGTTAACGATGTAGACCACTCTGTTTATAGCGTCTACTGTGGTCCTACCCTCTTTAACTCCATATTGTTCCTACGCTAGTTTGATGTTGCCCTTCAGTCTGGTGACTATGAACTGCTCTAACAACTTGCCCAAGTTATCGAGCAGACAGATAGGTCTATATTTGGTTTTTTCAACTGTAAACTAAAGACTAAAGACACAACTCTTAATTTAGTTAACCTTAATCTTACCTATTTGCTAACCAAAACCGAAATTGCCTAAACCCAAAGGTCACTTCAGCTCTTCTTGATAAACCACACTCAACTTTGTAATAAACAAACCTCTGTTCTCTTTTTATTTTATAATAGCCACCCCTAAACATCTGATTAATAAAAATTAAAATAATGAAGATTTAGTGATAGCGGAAAATCGCCTTCAACAAATCCTACACCAAGTAGTGCAATGGACCAAAACGTGGCGTGCCAAATTGAACGAAGGCAAATCCTTACATATTACCTTCACCAATTGTAGGGGTAATTCACCAACATCATTCATAAACGACATACCATTAACACAAGTGACTGAGGTAAAGTACTTCCCTCGGCCTGCATTTTGATAGAGGTCTTGCTTGGAAGACCACATTTGGAAGAAACGCAAACAGCTTGGATTAAGGTTTAGTGAGCACTAAATTCTTTCTCTCCAATATGCTTCTCGTCAACAGCGCTGTCTTCAAATCTATTTGGGACATACGGCGTTCAGCTGTGGAGAACAACAGCCCACTTCAACTTACAGCTAATAGAGAATGGTGTCAAGTCCGACGGGTAATGTGCAGTGGTCCTTACTTTGTTAGAAGTACAGACATCTTAAGTGTTTTAAATCGGTAAAAGAGTTATGGTAAAGTTCAGTACAAAGTATTTACACAAATTAGTCACCCTCATGCTATGGCTCTAAAACTACTAGACAATAGTAAAAATACACAAAGACTAAACAGCATAAGCTGTTAGATTTACTTCATAGATTTAATTAGTTAAGTTATTATAGTAACGTATGTTGATAAACAAATATGTTTTTAAAGTAACTTTTATATTGTAAATCTATGGATTTCGACAGATATGTAATTGTTTCATGCCATGTATATACCAACTAAGGACTAAGCATGAATATAAACAAAACAAAATTCATGGTAATTAGCAAAGTACCAGTGGGTCAAATACAACGTATGGTTAATAACGTGCCTATTGAGAGAGTCTGAAAATATAAATACCTTGGGTGTTGGATTAACGATTCATTAGAACCAGATGAAGAAATCTTAGCAAGAATTGAAATAGCTAGAAGTGTTTTCGTTAAGTTTAAATCGATACTGAGCAATAGAAACCTTGATCTTGCAATCCGATTGAAATTCCTAAAGTGTTACGTGTGGTCTAATTTGCTACATGGGGTTGAGGCTTGGACGTTAAAGAAAGCATCTATGAAACGAATAGAATCATTCGAAATGTGGACACTAAGAAGAATTCTAAAAATATCTTGGACTGAAAGAGTGAGTAATGCTGAAGTATTGAGAAGAATAGGAAAGGATAGAGAATTATTAAGTACAGTTAAAAAAAGAAAGACTGCGTACCTTGGACACATCCTCCGGAACACTAAATATAAACTACCACAGTTAATAATTAAAGGAAAACTTATCGGAAGAAGAGCAGTAGGAAGAAAGAGATTATCTTGGCTCCGAAACATAAGAACGTGGACTGGAATGAACGTCGAACAACTCTTCCGAACTGCGAATAACAGAAAACAATTTAAACAGGTGGTCGCCAACCTCTGAATAGAGACGGCATTGGAGAAGAAGATATACCAACTACTAACATATCATTTGCTTATTGTTTGTATATGAATTGCAAACTGTAATACAATTTTAAAAATTACTATTTATATTGGTAACACTCCTGAAAGTAAGTGTGAAAAGGTTGTCTCCTGAGAATCATCAATGATATTTTGGAACATGTCGATTAGAAGAAATTGTCCATTTTTACATGAGATGTATGATCAGTCAATCCCATTCTCAATATATCTTATATTCATATTTTCAGGCGTCTCTCTAAGTTATCTAAATATATTTTACAATCGTCCAAACTGAAAGTCCTTTCCCAAACCAACACCCTAAGTCAGTGTCGTCACAATCCCGACATAAAATGAAATACTTAATTGTTATATGGATGTATCTGCGCCAGGTATCTTTTAGGTAGACAAACGGCTAATTACTCGCGGGCACTTTTCTGTTTCCTACATCAATTATATAATGGAATGTAACGAGTAAGAAGTTGGGCGAACAAAAAGTACGGTGAGGTTACATGTTAACTAGTTAAAATGACTATACATTTATAAAACACTAACATTCTACTTGACAAACAGATAAAATACAAATTATGTTTGAAACGGATATTTTTACTAGACAAAAAATCTGCTTTTATTTTAACGTACATTATTATTCCAGCTACATTTTTGTGAATGCCGTGTTAATCATGTACATTTATTTATACTATTTTATTATGTTTTTTTCCCACATTTTGAATTTATTTTGAATTTATTATTCAGCTGTAACTCGTCGAGTTCATTTTCATTGGTTTTGTTTTTTCAAGCTCTATTTTCATATACGTTTCAACCATGTCATTCGTTTAAAAAGCAAACTTGTTGATCTACTGTTAGTAGTTTAAATGTTAAAATGTACCTCCTGCCTATTAGAATTATGCAGGGTAAAATCTTAAGAATTCTTATAGAAAAATTAGAACATTAGAGAAATGATTTTCTTAATTTAACTATTAGCATACAAAAAATATTTGTTGTAGTTGCAGTGAAACTAGAACCAGTAACGATAATTTTTACTAGCTATTTGAAATATTAGGGGACCGCGGTGGTCGAGTGCGAGAACGCATTGGCCACTCGAGGTCACAGTAAATGCAGTTGCTCCGTTGGGGCGATCGAATCCCGACTGGGGCGACCGCATTTGCTTAGTTAAGTTTAAGGTGCATGTTGCATGAATGTTTAGTATGTAAGGGACGCCCGCACCCCCCTGAAGTAATGCGAAAGCGGTTCCGGGGGGGG
>JABXWE010030674.1:0-22597 GCA_014611495.1 Limonius californicus
CGATAAAAGTTTCAAAATTGTAATCACGAAAAAAGTGATACCAAAAAAACATGCGTAACTTCCGCTTCCGGTTTCGGATTTTTTTGAAAAGCTTATTTTTTCGATGAATTTTCGATACACCCCCGCATTCCAAAGCGCATCAAAATCGGAGCAATACTTTCGGCTGTAGGACCGTCACATACGTACGTACATACGTACATACGTACATACGTACATACGTACATACATACGTACATACCCACCCACAGACAGACATTTTTTAAAAACCACTTTTTTGGGTTCCTAGAGACCCAAAACGGATATATCCGTTAAAATCTCGATTTCGAAAATTTTCATGATTTCAGTACCTACTTACCCTATACCTATAAGGTATGGGAAAGTAAAAACGCAAAAACGCAAATAACTTCCTCTTTAAAAGAAATAAACGTATAAAGTCCGGTTAATATTTACACACATTCCTATTATTCTGTAAATTGTACCTCTTTATTTTTTGTGTTACCAAAACTAATTCTTAATTTTCTAATTAGACCGAATATTTTACGTAGTTTTGTTTTTTCTTGTAATTGCAAGACAATAACTTTAAATTAAAGGCTTTAATTGCTAAGCCTTTTCAAAGTTTTACTAAAGAACGATAGCGTTTTCGGTGGTATTCCTTATGCGTTAATGTGCATTTGGAGATCGTGATAAGCAGTGCTCTCTAAAAAAAAGGGCACCTATTCCTTTGTATTTTCTAAAGAACCGAACTACATTTTTGTTGTCTATTGGAAATAAGTTATGCAGGGTGTATTAAAACATGCGGCGAATAATTACACCACGTAATTATATGTTGAAAAACAAGCAAAAAACTCTAACACCAATTTGGTCTTAGACGAAGAGTTTTTAAATTATAAGCACCTAAAGGCTTTTTAATTTGGCAACGCTGTACAATTTAAAGCTAAGAGACATGCATTTAGTTACCCTTGATCGTATATGTTTGTGAATCTGCAATTAAATCAAGTATGTGTTCAAGTTTTTACGGATATCCTCTAAAATTATTCAAATAATTTACAACTCAAGATTGAATAGGTTTTATTTAAATTTAACTCCTTTTTTGGTTACAATAGCTGTTCAAATTGAGTACCTGCAACTTCTAAACATTTGGTACACCGAGTAATATTGTTTGGTATTAGATTTTGCAGCATGTTACGATGTTTCATTTCTCTAACTGCATTATTTATCCGTTCAATAAGTTTTTCTTCGGTTTCAATTTCTACTTCATAAACAAGAGCTTTTAAAATGCCCCAAATGAAAAAATCTAGGACATTTAGGTCGGGACTTCTTGCGGGCCATGATATCGGAGCATTGCGCCCGATCCACCGCTCTGGAAAGTTTTGGTTTAACCAATTCCTAGTTTGAAGCCCCTAGTGGGCTGGAGCTCCATCTAACTGAGGCCACATGTCCCTCCTGGCAAGTAACGGTACTTCCTCCAATAATCCAGGAAATTGTTGTTTAAAAAATAGACAAAAGATGTGGCCCTATTAGTCTATTTCCGATAATTCCAGCCCATACATTGACGATGAATCAAAACTGGGGATAAGTTTGAAGCAGGACATGAGGGTTTTCATCGGCCCAGTGGTGCATATTGTGCATATCAAACATTCCGTTACGGGTAAATGTGGCTTCATCTGTCCATAAAATGTTTTAAATGAAAGCCGGATTGACTACTTGTTGCCGTAACAACCATCTGCAAAACTATCCGTCGCGGATAATCTTCCGGAAGCAACCCATGGACTCGCTGGAAGTGGAACGGATATAAGAGATTTTCTCTTAACACTCGATGTACAACAGTATGGCTAATATCAAGTCTTCGAGCTGCAGAATGGGTACTTTGTCGAGGTTCATCTTCAAATACCTGTAAGATGTTCTCTTCTATTTCGGGTTGTAATATCAAGAGATCCAAAATCAGCTGAAGCTGAAGCTGTGGAATGAAAAGTCGCATATTTTCTAGACTAAAGGAATGTTTATAATGTCAATTTCAGGTTAGATTGTGTTAGCTGGAATTAAATAATAATGAAACGTCATTTTTAGGAGCAGAAATATTTTATTGAGCAACAGTAAAAGAAATGAATAAACCTGAACTAATGTAATGATCAAACGTCTGCCTTCTTCCTCCAAACATTTCTGAACTGGTCTTCGCATACCTTCAAAAACATTTTGTAATAATTGAGGTGAGTTGTTAATTTCTTGACAGTTTTCTTCAATTCTAAATTGCAGTTCGTTTAAATCATTAACTGAAGTTTTAAAAATGGTGTTTTTCAAATAGGACCATAGAAAAAAGTCCAAAACAGTAATATCACAAGAGCGAGGGGGCCATATAACTAATTTATTTGACATCATAAATATTGCTTTAGTCTAGTAAAGACGTGACTTTTCATTGCACAGCCCGCTGAGGATCAGCTTTTTTTGGATCTCTTGATACATGTCGTGGTCTTCCACCAACTCCCTGCACAAGTTCCATTTTTCCTGTTTCTCTTAAGCGCTGATCTAGTCTTTGAATAACATGACCATTAGGATGTCTCCTGTGTACATAACGTTCGGCATATAAATTTGAAGCTCGATGAAAATTACCGCAACATTCGCCTAATATCAAATACATATCTGCGTACTCAGGAAAACTGTATGCCGTGATTTTTCTCAAAACCAAAAACAAAACAGAAGAAACAAACAAGGAACAAAGTAACTTAGAACAATTATAACAGCGAATAACTAATAAATAATGAGTGAAGCAGAAGTTTTTTACGAAAATATTAGAAAAGTGACTTTTTCAAGTGTCAAAAATGACAATAATCAAACCGTCAGTCATACATCCAGCCGAGCATCCAGCTATCAATTTTTTATTATTACATTTTAAAAATCAACCCAGCCTATAATGCATAGTTGCAACGTCTTCCAAAACTATAAATCGCGAAGATTTTGCATTCTTAAATATTAAATTATACGTAAACTAATTACCGAAATGTTGTAATTTATATTTGATTACTTATTTTAATTGTGGAACGATGTGTTGTTGATACTGTTTAAATCGATTTCTCAACCAAAGTCGAAACAAATTTCAAAGTTTGGGCATTAATAACTCCTTAACCAAAAAGTTAATACTAAAATGGTATTAGAGTTTTTTGCTTGTTTTTCAACGTAGAATAGCGTGGTGTAAATATTATCCGCACGTTTTAATACACCCTGTAGATCATTAGAAAAAAGTGGTATTGGTATATCTTGATTTTGAAAACACTCTGAAACCATTGAGGTACATTTATTTAAAGCAAAGATTAACAAACACCGATTTTAGGGAATTACATTATGATATAAACCATCTTAATTTAATTATCTGGACGTCATTAAATTACTAAGTACTTACGAAGGAGAAGATCCCCGAGCAAAGGAAGTAATTATGTTTAGGAGATCCCCAAGGGCCCATTTTGGGTCAGTTATTATTGATCGTTTACATTAATGATAAACATTTATTCGAGGAAGCTACCAAATTCATGTGGTTTCTAATAAGGTGTAAAATGTCAGTAATTTAAGATCACATGCATCATAAACGTAGGTTGATTTTATTGTATTTTTGCAGTACTTTTGGCAATTTTTTATTATCATTTCTTATGATTTTTTGATAATTTTTTCACCTTGTTCTAATCTTGGGTGTGTTGTTTACTAGTTAAAAACCCGCATGTTCGAAGACCGCCTATTAACTTAGCTACGATGACAATAGAAAACGCTAATTTTAGCTTGTTTTGGGACACTTTAGTAGCCTCTTAATTTCCAATCTTTTAATATGACTGAATATTTGTAACGGTAGACAATCATTTCGAGAAGTAAATAGTTAACACTTTTATTGATGAAAGGGCTTTCTTTATTAGAAGTATTTTTCTATAGCAAGATTGAGTTCTAAATGATTTCAAAAGGTGGAGGGTGATAGTGTTTAAAATGCAATGTTAAATTGTGTATGTGGTTTAGGGAAATATATGTGGTAGAAAGTTAGTATCTGCTTGTAGTGGCAGAGTGGGTTTAACAGTTTTTTTAACACCACAGTTAATTCGTAATCATAAGAACATCCAAATATAGGAGATATCAGAAAAAATAATTCCATATTATATGTACCTAGTACCACCAACAGAATAACTGTAGTAACTTCACCCACAGAAAAAAAATGTGCAATTGCGTTATTCAAGGGCGTACTTTTTAAAATAGCAAATTGTAATATTTTTTGGCAAATGTTTAGATATACATAATGTTCCAGGTAGTTATAACGTGTGATTTTTTTCTATTCCCATGTGCTATCGTTTCAAGTGTTGGCCCTTCAACATGGTTTGTTAATTATATATTCGTAACTTATTTTACTGCGTCGCTGGTGTGACTTCAATTGTCCAGACATGATGAAACCATTTGGTGGTTGCAGAGGTTACGAAATCTAAAAATAATTTCAAGGGAAATGATTATTGATTTCACTATTACTTAAACATTCAGTTGGGGGTTGTTAAATGTTACTGACAGGTACATCGTTCTCTGTCTGTCAAATATGTGACACATGAAAATTCACTGTAATTTTTTTTTAATTGTAATATCTGTTAATGGGTTGTTTAACTGAACACCAAGTTCAAAATGTGACCTCAAGGGTTATAAAATTGCGGTTATGTTTATACATATCCAGCCTTTAATTACATTGAACGAATAGTATTCACAATATTACACATCGGGATTCGACGTTATACGAGGTTTGACCATTTAATTTCTGGATTGACGCTGCAGCACTGCAATTACGTGATATTAAACCAAAAGTAAAGCATCATTTAATAGTTCACATTTTATTAATAGGGGATGGCCAAGCGGAGGTCGAATGCTGCTAGTTTCTGCGCAAGACGTTAGCGCGCACATTGTCTTTTTGTCATTCATCATTGAGCAACGAGTGAATATTGAATTTTGCTGTAAATTAGGGAAAACTCCAATAGAATCTTATGAAATATTGAAATTTGTATATAGTGATAACACCTTTAAGTTGCAGTAGTGTATATGTTTATATGTAAAATGTTTAAATGTTTCAAAAATTAAACGTGAGCATGTGCGATTTCTCGATATACAGATTCGGTCGCTAGAGTCGCATATTGAGACAAAAGATCGCCGCGTGATCCTTCGAGTGATGATGGCATATGCGTTGAACATCCAGAAGAAGACGATTTAGCAAATTTATATGCAGATCTGGGAAAGAGGATGGTTTGTGCAAAGCTCGTGTCGTAAACTCTTACAGATGAGCAATTACAGAAAAGTTGCATGTGCGCCAACTTTGATCGGACAATGCAAATTTTCTTAACTGTTTTGTCAGTGTTGATGAGTCATGACTTTTTAATACAATCTTGAGATGAAACGTCGAGCATGTTGTGGATTGGAATTGTGGTCGTATTTTCGAGAAAAGAGTAATTAGTTCTTGTTGCATGACAATGTAGCTGCCCATTCTGCATTGATTGTGAAATCATTTTTATGAAACATAGTGATACTAAGATCAGATACTGGTACCAGCACCTGCTTCCTACACAGAAGATACATAAAGAGACTTGGACAAAACGAAACGATGGAAACACCCGCAATCAAATGGACCATTACTCTTATAGATAAAAGACACGCATCAAATATCATTGATGGAAGGAGTTGCCGAGGGGCAAACTGCGACTCAGATCATTTTATGGTGAAAGGGAAGTATAGACAACGAACAACAACAACAATGGAAAAGAGCAATATCAGGAATAAGCGGAGAGTTTATGATAATGAAAATCTAGAAGATGAGGAAACTCAAATCAGATACCAACAAAGAGTCGCAGCACTCTTAAACGGAAACACGGGTGACATGAACAGCCAAGAAAAATGGGAAAGAATAATTACAGCTATACACACAGCAGGAAGTGAAATTATAGGGGAAAATCCAACACGAAAACGTAATAACTGGTACGACGAAGAATGTAGAGAAGCGCATAAGGAAAGAAACGAAGCCCGAAAGAAAATGATACAAAGAAAAACTAGGGCAAACATGGAAGAATATCAAAATAAGAGAAGGCATTCCCAAAATCTGTGCAGAGTAAAAAAAAGAGCCTACGAAAATAAGAGAATAGAAGAACTAGAACAAGAATATAGAAACCAATGTGTACGAGCGTTTTATCAAAAAGTGAAAGAAGAAAAAGAACAATATCAAGCAAGAACAAATATGTGTAAAAACAAAGAAGGTGAACTCGTAGTAGGCGAGGAAGGGATAATTGCAAAGATGGAAAGAATATTTTGACGAACTATTAGAGGCTAATGACAGTGAAGAAGAAGAGGAAGCAGATGCAGATGACGATAATAAAGATACTCAGTACTACGGCCCACGCCTAAACATAGAACCACCAACGAGGGAAGAATTTAAACAACAAGTGAACAGATTAAAGAACTAAACATCGCGCGGAGAAGACGAGGTAACAGCGGAACTAGCAAAGAATGGAGGGGAGGAACTAGGAGACAAAATACACGAGCTAATACAAGAGAAAATGCCAAATGGCTGGTCAAATGCAATAGTATGTCCCATCTATAAGAAGAAAGGAGATAAGCTGGAGTGCGATAGTTACAAAGGGATATCCTTAGTAGGAGTTGTGTACAAAATTATGGTCTCTATAATAGCGGGAAGAATAAAACCATACGCAGAAGAAACATTAGGCGAATAACAGTCAGGGTTTAGAAGCGGAAGATCGACGACAGATTACATATTCACAATAAGAACAAGTCTGGAAAAATGCTACGAATACAATATATATGTCCACCAACTGTACATAGACTTCAAGCAGGCATACGATAGCGTTACGAGAGAATATTAGAACAGACATTGAAAAAATTCTGAATCCCAGAAAAACTAGTTAACCTAACGAAAATAACAATACAACACACAAAAAATAGAGTGAGAAGCCAAGGGCACCCGTCACAGCAGTTTAAAGTGAAAAGGGGACTAAAGCAAGGCGACCCCCTGTCCACTACGTTATTTAACCTAGTACTCAAAAGATGTATAAGAAAGATAGATACAAATCCCGGAGGGAATATTTATAACAGAACCTGCCAATATCTAGCATATACAGATGATGTAGTGGTCCTAGCAAGAACAAAACAAGCTCGAAAGACTGAATATTGTGAATTAGAAAAAGAAGGAAAAAAAGTTGGATTAAAAGCAAAAGCAGAAAAAACCAAGACCATGTTGATGACAAGAGACATGAGAAGAGAACAAACAAATATAAGAATAAATAATCACGATTTCGAAGAATCCCAACAATTTAAATACCTAGGAAGTACAATCACAAGAGACAATGAAACAAGCAAAAAATAACACAAGAATCGCAGCGGGAAATAGAAGCTGCTATGCACTAAAAAAGATATTCCAATCAAGGAATATATCAAGAAATGCCAAAAAGACAATATACAAAACAATAATAAAACCAGTAGTAACATATGCAAGCGAAATGTGGTTTCTAAAACGAGAAGACGAGAAAAACTTCTGTATCTTTGAAAGGAAAATCAGTGCAAGAAGGAGGGGAATGGAGGACCCGAATGAATCACGAGTTAAGAAATCTATATGAAGACCCGGATATAGTTGCCACAGTAAAGTCCCAACGATTAAAATGGCTGGGACACGTAATAAGAATGGAAAATAATCGCGGACCAAAAATGGCATTTGACAAAAAACCGGAGGGGACGCGGAAGCGAGGCCGACCCAGGTAAAGATGGAACGATGATGTAGAAAACGACCTAAGAAAAGTGAAAATAAAAAGATTGAAGAGGAAGGCTCTAGATAGAGAGGAGTGAACGGTAGTAATTGAGCAGGCCAAGATCTTACATAGACCGTAGTGCCGGTAGGAGGAGAAGAAGAAGATCAGGTACTCACCCTACTCACCTGATTTGACACCAGCAGACATTTTTCTCTTTCCTAAAGAGAAAACTGTTCTCAAAGCGCAACAATTTCAGGACGTAGAAGATATTAAGAAAAATATAACCACGAATTGAAAGCAGTTTCTTTGGACGCCTTTGAAGGCTGTTTTCAAAAACCATTAGAACTTTATAATAAGTGTATTAAAGTAAATGGAGATTACTTTGATTGAATATTAAATATTTAAGGCCAAACTTCTTAATATGTAAATGTACATATTTTTTACATATGGCCCATACTTTGGTATTTTTTTGTCAGTTGCGTGTCGGATGCAATTTAGTAATTTTGTGTTACATTTTCAATTTCAATCACCAACAGTATTTTTCACAATACATACAAACATGAATTGTAACATCGTTTGCTCTTGTAAGTTTTTATTGGTTAAATTTGCTCGCTTTTAATAGATACCGCACAGTACATTCATTGAGGAAAATACCTAACTGCCTTTAAGAAATGAAACAGCGTTCCTTAATTTAATTAATATATACGTTTATTCGCCTTAACAGTGGAAAGCGCGGCCATCAATATCTTTGAAATTACAGTAAAAATGACCAAAATACAAATCTTTTTATTTCGGCAATATAAAATAGAATCTGGTGCAATCGAATTTGCTGGTGATACGTAGTCACCCATATCGCGCCTTTGACAGCTTTTGAATTACTTATAGCATTAGCAATATTTTACGGTATTTTTCGGGGTGATGCATCGAACGATATTCTCCGTCCTTGATGTATTTGTTGTAAATTTATACTAAAAATGAAACTCGGGGTGAAATATTCATTTATCTTTTAAACCAAGACGTTTCAAGTCTCCTGCAAAGGTTCACAGCAGAGGAAGCTGTCAGTTGATAGATGAGGAAAGACGCTTTGTTATTAACCGCTTAATTTCCGCAATGTAAATTGAAATTATTTCTCCTAACAGGGCAGAAGGCTTAGTTTGGGCTCTCTTTCGCGGTCCTGCTTTCTAAATGTTTTTGTGGTGCTTCTCTGATTATTATTTTTTTAGTTGTGCGTCAGCCGATCAGAATATCTCATTTGACTGACGTACAGTACAGCTTTGCTAATCCGGACAGATAGAATTTTCCACCTATCGGAATTTGCGAATTTTACGGATTATAGAGACATTTGATAAAAAATATCACAAATAGAGCAAGCAATATACATGGTGTGTATAAATTAACGAAAAAGCTACACGTGGCGATGTTCTTAGTTGAAAATCTTAATACTAAAATGTTGTACCATGCTTTCTGTGTTCTCAGCGACCATTTTAAAGAAACACACATTTGGCAACACTACGCCCAAACAGGTGTTGTTACTATGCACGGTGACTACTTAATAATAATAACCTACTTATAATGATTGTTCGAATTGAAAACCGTCTGCTTGTAAATATAGTTCTAATCTTCATGGTGTCGTTTGCTTACTCGCTCCAGTATTTCTGCTGTTATTTCTAATACCGCCGCGTAAATTCTGTTTCTAGCTTCGTCAGCGTTTGGTGGAGGCGTAGCGTAAACTTTTTCTTTAATAAAGCCCCAAACAAAGAAGTTAAAGGATTGAGATCGGATGATCTCGCGGGCCATAAAATGAGATCGCCACGATCAATTCATCCGTTTGGGAACTGTTCCTCCAACCACTCTCTTACAGTACGGGCAAAATGAGCAGGAGCTCCATCATGCATGTATATCATATTAGGTAGTATGTTCAACGGAATCTCATCAATTATTCCAAAACATTGAGGTATTCATCGACATTAAGACGATTTGGTAGGTAAATTAGTCCAACAACCTTGTGGTTTATTATGCCCAGCTATACATTAACGGAAAGCCTTCTTTGGAGACCATATTCACGAAATTCGTGTGGGTTTTCCTCCGCCCAATAGTGAGTATTATGCATATTGAACACATCATCTCTGGTAAACATGCATTCATCGCTCCAAAAAATACGTCTTAAGAAGTCACCATTGTCACGAATTCTATATAAAATCGTGTTGCAAAAATTCAACCGCGGTATGCTATCATTTTCATAAAGGCTGAACTTTGCAGACACGATATGGATAAAGAAGGTTTTCTCGTAGAACCAAATGTACGGGCTTGTTACTAGGGATATTTAATGTAGCAATTGCTGAGTACCCACGGAGGGATCTTCGTATGTTCCGTCTAAAATTTGCTCCTTCAATTATATTGTGCGACTTTGTCTTGGTTGACCAACGTTCGCATTTCTTTGCAAACGAACCGGTTTGTGCCCCGTATTTTGTTCTGCCATGTTAGCATTTCCATAACAGAAACCGTATTCGATGTACCTACATATCGCATACTCATTGAACGTAAACTTCATTATAAGTGAACGAAATAAGATAACAAACATAGAAACATAAACTAATAAAAACAATACAAATAATTAGAGATAACACAAAATTAGATCAAGTAAATCGAATTAATTTGATTTTGTAGTGTCAAAATTTGACAATACCACGAGGGTACTACTTATTGTTTTACAATGTTGGAAGATGTATTTTTTATGAAAATTAGGTAATAAAGACATATTAAAAACAAACTTTTGAGACAAAAAGATCACATCTACGGACAATAATAATCACAATTTTTTTTTTTCGAAATTGCAGCTTTTTCTTTCGACCGATATACATTAATAACGCATATTAAAATAACGGATATCCAAATTTTGGAGACCTCGTGCAGACGTAGGACAACATTTTAGTATTAGGATTTTCGGCTTAGGATTTTACGAAGAACATCGCCAAGTGTAGCTTTTTCGTTAATTTATACACACCCTGTATTTTAAATGAATTATTATTATTTTTTAAAGGTAATAATAAGACACGTGATTTTGTTTCATGTGTCTGTGAACGCTACGGCCCTTGTATGACCTTGGCTTCCACTATAATTTCCTTCTATCTGGTTCTGTTAATTGCTTCTCTTCTCCATCTTCTTATTTGTAATGTGCTTAGACCATCTTCTACGTCCTCAAGCCATCGTATTCGGGTTCTCCCTCTTTTTCTTCTATCCTCCGGTCTGCCCTACAATGCTCTTTTCGGTGCTCTATCTGGGCCCATACGTGTAATACGCCTTAGCTATCTTAGTCGTTGGCATTTGATGAATGCTACTAGGTCTGGATCTTGATACAGTTCTCGTATTGCTGTGTTCGTTTGTATTCTCCATTCTCCCATGATGGTTAGTGGGCTGTAGATCTCACATAGTATTTTACGTTCCTACATGTTGAGTGCTCTTTGGTCGTTGACTGTCAGTATACCCAGGTTTCACTGGCGTAGGTTATTACTGGACGGATTATAGTTGTGTATATTTTCTTTTTTAGATTCCGCGAATTGTTCTTTGATTTTTAATATGCCTTGTAGTGCGAAATAATTTCTGTTTCCGGCTGTTATTCCGGGTTCTATTTCTTCGCTTATTTCATTCTTGCCCGTTAAAGTAATTCCTAGGTATTTGAATTCGTTTGTTCTTTCAAACGTGTGATTTTGTATTTCTATTTGGTTTTCGTGTCTTCCTGGAGTTCTTACGGTGATCATGTATTTCGTCTTTCCTTCCTTGATTTTTAGGCCTAGTGGTTTTCCAGCCACGTCTAGTTCTTCTAATGTATTTTTGATTATTTCTCTAGTTCGTCCGAGTAGAACGATGTCATCAGCATATGCTGATATTTGCTTTGATTTATTATATATTATTCCCTGCGAATTTTGCATGATGTTGTACAATGCTTTTTCTAATACTGCATTAAATAGTATGACTGGTAGTGGGTCACCTTGTCTTAGGCCTACTGTAATGTTAAAGGATTCTGTAGTCTCTCCCTGCATTCTTATTTTGCTTTCTGTTGCTTTCAAAGTCATCTTGGTTAACTTTACTAATATCTCGGGTATGTTATAACTGGCCATGATTTTTAATAATTCCCCTCTGTTTATACTATCGTGAGCCCGTTTATAATCTACGTACAATTGATGTATATCTATATCGTACTCTTAGTATTTGGATAGGATTTCTCTTAGGATGAAAATTTGGTCTGTTGTTGACCTATTGCGGCGAAAATCGCCTTGGTATTCTCCTAGAAGCTTTTCGATGTATGGTTCTAGTTTTGTTGAGATTATAGAGGCCAGGAGTTTGTATATTATGTTTAAAAGGGATATTCTTCTGTAGTTTTCACATTGGAGTTTGTCGCCTTTGTTTTTCCGTATAGGGCATATAACTGCCATTGACCATTTACATAATAGGCATTTTCTCTTCCTTCTTTATTTCTGTTATAAGTTCATGGGGAGGTGTTATTAATTTCTCATTGGCGTTTTTGAATAACGGTAATTTCATCTTCCCTGGGTGCCTTTTGTTTTAAGATTGTTTCACCATTTCCTCTTTAGTTGGTGATTCTATTTCTAATTGCGGTTGTTGATAATGTGCATTTTCTTCTTCTATGTCTGTCCTATCATTATTATCCGGATTTAGTAATTCGCAAAAGAATTCCGTCCACTTTCCAAGAATATTCTTATCTCTCTTGGTTCTGTTTATTTTTGCAGTAGGTTGTTCTTGGTTGGTAACCCGTTTTTTGGTACCTTATTCTTTTATAGTATTTCCTCACTTCTTGTCTGTTGTAATGCCGTTCTATTTGGTTTAGGTTTTCTATTAATGTTCTCATTTTTTTGTTTCATATATTAACTAATTTTTTGCTGTTCTATGTTTTCGAAAAAATGTGTATTAGCTATTTCTTTTAATTTTTATAATAAATCATCTTGCATTAGAATGCTTCTGCAAATTGTAAGCATTGGGAAAATAATCGAACAGCATATATTTGTGCATGATTTTATCACAAGATTCTTTTACAAAATCACATTCGGAATCGGTAATATTAATCCAATTACCTTTTTTGGAATCTCTGCAATTCAACCTTGATTTGTGTCCTAATTGTGTTTAGTTGTCTGATTAAAAACTTCCTCAGAGCTAACTTAACGTATAATTCAACATTTGCCTATTTGGGCTTAAATATGTATTTACCGATTCAGATTCCTATTGTTGTTTCAACTGGCTCAAACGAATTTTATCTTCTTCATGTCAATATGCTTTTAGACAGAGTAGCGTCCAACTTTCTCTGATATGTTTGTAAGTTATAACTTTCCATGATTCATGCAAGATTATGACAACCCCCTCCAAACTGTAGTTCTTCAAAGTGTCTGTAAAATGATTGCCCTGAGATATTAAGTTAGTCAATATTTTTTTGCCCAAGACACTTTTGTATCACAATCTGAACCATTGTACAGTTGGATGGCGAAACCATACTCTGAAGTGTTTAATAAATTAATCCATTTTCGGATGGATGATAAGGGAGCGTTATCTATTAGAAGAACTTCTTTTTCCGGCGATTTATTCTCATCTGAAATTTTTACATGTCAGATGATGATGATGATGATGATGATGATGCTTTATATACCATTTTTTGAACTATTCTCAAATGTGTGCGGATTATAGAGTTGAATGGCACCAACCTCTCCGATTTTTTGCAACGTCTGAATTACTGGAGGGTCCGAGTTAGCGAAGATGTACTGTACAAGGATTGTTCGATAACTACGTGGCCTAACACAGAGATGGCGCGAATTCGGAGGAATCTTCTTTACCATTCTGTAGAACTATCCTTTATTAGATTAAATATGATAGTACAGAGCGATCTGTCAATTAGTCTGTTTTTGACAGTACGCCAAAGTGAACGTCCCGTGTGGTTTTGTAAACAATGGAAAAAACTGAGTTGAGAGCAGTGATAAAGTACCTTCATTTGAAAGGCTTAACACTATTGGAATCCGTTCCTTCGTTTTCAATGGTTAAAAACTGGGTTGCCGAATTTAAGCGTGGTCGTGTGAGCACAAATGATGAACCCCGTAGTAGACGTCCAAAAACTGCTACTGTCCCGGATATGATTGAAAAAGTCCACCGTATCGTATTGGATGACCGTCAAGTAAAAATGCGCGAGATAGCAGACATAGTGGGTATCTCAAATGACGGTCTGCACAGAATTTTAACTGAAGAATTGGAAATGAAAAAATACTCGGCGCGTTGGGTGCCGCGGTTGCTCACACCGGAGCAAAAACTGAATCGTTTGAGTGTTTTTTGCCACCTTTTGGCACGTTTTCGCCACAATCCGAAGGATTTTTTGCGCCGTTTCATAACCGTCGATGAAACATGGGTCCACTATTATACTCCCGAAACCAAAGAACAGTCCAAACAATGTACACCCAAAGATTCTCCGCCACCAAAGAAGGCAAAAATGGTTTTGTGAGTAGGAAAGGTTATGGCAACCGTATTTTGGGATTCTCATGGAATTATCTCGGTCGACTAGTTAGAAAAGGGGAAAACAATAAATGGCGACTATTATGCCAATTTCTTTCTTAGCGACAAAATCAAAGAGAAACGGCCTCATTTGGTAAAGAAGAAAGTGCTTTTCCATCAAGATAACGCACCTGCCCACAAGTCTGTGATTGCAATGGCCAAAATTCATGAATTGGGATTTGAATTAGGGCCCCATTCGCCCTATTCCCCAGATTTGGCTCCCAGCAATTATCATCTGTTTCCAAACCTGAAAAATGGCTTGGCGGTAAGAAATTTTTTGTCTAATTCCGAGGTAATCGCTGCTGTAAATATCTTTTCGAGGACTTGGATTCATCAACCTACAATGAAGGCATTGCTAATTTGGAATATCGTTGGAATAAGTGTGTTGAGCGAACAGGCGACTACATTGAAAAATAAAATGTTGTTTGGCGAAAAAAACTTGCGTTTTCATTGTTAGGCCACGTAGTTATCGAACCATCCTCGTACTTGGTGTAATTTCCATTATGCGAATGAGATATACCGTGGATTTGAAAAAAGGTAAATTAGTACAGGCTATGTGTGGCATTTATTAGAAAGTATAGGTAATGAATAAAAATTAATTCGAGTATACTAGGATGAGTATGGGATTCGTTTTACATTAAAGTAGGTTCAACTTGAAGTTAAATGAACTCTACATCAATTCGGAAGAAAAAGAAGTTGAAACACAGTTTTATAACATCACGAAGTTAATATTTTGAAAAATTTTCTGGCATCGCGATACCTTTTTGAAGCTACCAAAGTAACTACTTCTAGGTGGTCTAGTGGTTAACGCACTTCTTTTAGATCTAAGAGACGCGGGGTCGAATCCGGCCGAGGTATATAAGATTTTTCTAGTGGGGAAAAATTTGAAAGTGCGCTTTCTATCGAATAAGAAGTGAGGACGTAGTTCCCGTGCCACTGCGATGTGTGACACGTTAAAAATCAGGTTAGAGCTACTTCAGATAGGCAAAAATCATAGTAAGGGTGTACCCAAAGCCAATGATGGCTGCACTGCGCAGAGATGCTTGGTAAACCACGTCCTAGATCTCGCTCTTTCAAATACAGTTACAATACAACTACGCATTCTTTTATTGTGCAACAAGTTTTTGTAAAATAACCGTTCTAAACTTGTGTTAATAAAAATTAAATATTTTTATTAGTTTCGTAACCAAGATCGGCAAATTAGGTGTTTTCTAAATTTTACAGGCAAGTCAGTACGGCGACATTTGAATTCAACATTCATATTTTCACATTGGCTTATTCATATGTCACACTTACATTCCTTTTCCAGTTGGCATTTACAACAAACTTGCATTCACGTGATATTCTTAAACAGTGAAGGAGTTCCGACCAGTTTTGTGGCGTTTAGATTAATGCGGTTGTCTGCATCGTGAATGTAAATAGGAAAAATATAGACATTCAACATGTGAGATTGACGTTTGTATTTTATCGTATAACCTTATTTTTATAGTAGGTGTGTTGGTAACCAATTGGTTAAAGCTTTGAGGTAACTTTTTGGCGTCGCCAGATGTGGGTGCCTAAAATATATATATGTGGAATGTTTATCTATTTTTCAATAGATATAATCTGCAAAAATGGCATGAATATTATCTGCCTTAAAAGACACCTTTCGATCTGAACATCGGGTGCTGGGTGTAATTCAAATGTGTAATGAAAAATCTCAAAAATTAAAACTGCAACGTGATGGGCACAAATTAACTCCTACTTAATGGAAATGGTGCATTTTTCTACAATATATAAAACTATATTATTCTCATATGCAGATTGTTTCGTAATAAATTATTGTTTAAAACCGGATGACTTGCCAAACCAGTTAAATTTTGATGAATCCGGAAGCGTAAACAAAATCAGGTTTGCTTTTTTGCATAACCTAATTTGCATTTTTGTAACTACGCTATTATTGAGCGTCGTAATCCAAACCGAATGCTCTCTATCGTTCCAGTTAAGTTTCTTACGATGTTCTGAAAACAGAATCTACCATTTCTGGAATTTCTTCTGTGTATAGGCCAATGGTCTGTTAATTACTTGCAATCTGTGAGATGTGAGCGCTCTTTGCGCGTGGGCCGGGCAGGAGGCTAACCTAACCCGTTGAAGAGAGAAGAGAAATTCCACTACATGGTTTACGATTGTCAAATATGATCCTATGACAACCGGGACCGACGGTTTACCCTGTCCCCCGAACCAGACCATTTGAATTTCTGAACTTTTTCAACGGGTTCTTTTTTATGTTTTCGGTAACTTTAAATTTTGATATAATTTCACATTAAAGTTTTTTAATCACGTATATGGCAATTTACAACATTGATCATTGTCGTTGAGTTGTCACGCACTGTGGTACAATATGTGGAAAATTGAACATTGAGCTCCTAAAATGATGAAATGGAGGCTGTGTTCGAGAATGATTGTCTTTTCAAGTCAACCATTCGCAAGCGGTCAGAACTATTTAAACGTGGTCGAGAATAATTGGATGATGATTCTCGTCAAAGTCTCTATTTAAAGTGTTCACTTCAGATGTCGGTGAAAAAATCAAACATACTGGAGAATGCAAGATTGAAGAAATGGCCATTCGCAGTTTTATTAGGAGTTTCAGAAACCACGGTTACTAGAGTTCTGCATGAGTACCTTAGCATGACAAAGGTTAATGCAAGGTCCTGCGGGTTGACAACTTATAGCGCGTCGTGGATACAAACCAGATTTACATATCAACTTACTTGTCGCTAGAGATCCATCATTATGATCCTAAATCTAAATAAGGGTCGATGCTGTGGCACGTCAAGGGCTCCAGCCCTCTCAAGAAGTTTAAAGTCACCCCTGCTGCAGGAGAATCGATATGGCGACAATTTTTTGGGACTTTTGCGAATTATCTGCAGAAAGGTAGCACAGTAACAGGAGCGTGTCAAACAAGTTTCCTCCATCGTCTCGGAGATTCTATTAAAGTGAAAAGATGCGGAAAACTGACTCGAGCTGTTTTACTGCCGCACGATAATGCACCGGTGCACAACTCAAGGCTTTCAAATGCTGCTGTTGCTGATTGTGGCTGCGAAGAAATTGAAATCCCCGTTATAGTGTAGGTATGGCAGCCAGTTTCCAAACTTTAAAATAGTTATTAGGGCAAGAAAATTTAAGGTTAATAACGCATTTATAGGAATTATTGAAGTTCATTTAGAGAAGAAATCCTTCGAATATTTTTACAATGGATAAAAGTTGTTATTGAAATCTGTATTCAAAAGCAACAAGTGAACTATACTGGAACATACATTTATGTTGCTGCTCTAGTTTTTTATATAATACTTTTATGCTCAATCCGGTAATATAAAAAGGGCCCTCGTACTACGGTCTTTTGTCAAATATAGTTTAAGCACCGTCGATAGTAGAATTTTTTGGTCTAAAACGGAAATTAAAAATGTGTTTTTAGATCGTCGATTCTGGAAAGATAATTTATATTATAAATAAAGATTTGCATCTTACAATTTAGTTATGTTAATTGGTGAGGCATTAGAGCGTTAATGAAAACATTTTGTAAGTAAATATTCGGAAATATGGAAAGTATTATCTGAAATATGGGAAGGTCCAACAATATCGTTTTTTGGTTGCTAGTGGAACTTAAATTATTTTTTTTTATCAGCTGCTGTGGCTAATGTTATCCTTGTTATCTATGTCAGAATAATTACTCAGTTTATCCTATAGTCCATTAAGAAGTAATATTTACTCACCATCTGCAACTTTATTTCTTATGGTCTAACCATTACTTCTTTTGAAGTGAAATAAGGTTAGAAGTTTTAAGGACCTACACTACCATGTTTGTCCTAAAAATATTCTAATTGTATTACTTCGTTTATGGTTCGGATGAAACCTTCAACATATTAATTATAACAACACAAACAAACAAAAAGTAGTACTGAAAATAGATTCCGTTTGTTCTAATTATGATTAAATAAGTTTTTAATGAACGTTGATGGATTACAATTAACGTCTAACAACGCAAACGGAGACTAGAATGTTTCACTCCGCAGTCTTGCTGGAAAATGCTTTCGTTTAGTGCGTGCAGTTAATATTTTGTGTTGTACATAAAGGGTGTTTCAAAAATTCAATGTTCGGAGTTGACCATGACTTGTCTCTTAATTAGTATAGTGTAAATTAGGCGCTAATTAAGCAACCCATAAACTTTTTGGTAAGCGGGTTGCCTGTTTGTTAAATCATAAACAATATTTAAATTTCATGGGGCTCGAAACAGCAAAATAATGAATTATATGCATTAAAATGTAAGTGTAGTGGTATATTTACCTTGATTAGACATTTTATTGTTTACGTTATAAAAAATGATCATACTGTCCACCGATTGCTTCAATACATTTCTGAACTTTTCATCTGACACCATTCAATGCTTTCTTAAAAATTGGGTCACGTAATTTATTTCTTCAGAGTTCTCTGTAATTCTCTCTCTTATTTCATTTAAATTTTAAATGGGATTTCGAAATATTGCATTTTTGATGTAAGGCGAGGAACAGAAATAGCAAGGAGTCGAATCAAAACATGTTGCTGGCCAGGGATTTACTGTGTTTCTGTTAATATTATCAAAAAACATTCTTAATAACTGCGAAGATTTGAGAGTGCAATGCGGTTAGGCTACGTCCTGTTGCAAATAATCGTCTCGTATTTCGTGACGCAGTTCATTAATAAATGGTTGCAAAATTTTTTCTCGATATCTCGGAGTCTTATTATTTTCATAAAAAAATGACCCAATTAACCGTCTTGTATTTACAACTGCTCAAACACTACCTTTACAGAGGCGTTTCAACAGATAACTGGGGATTTTCGACAGACAACATCCTAAAATTTTTATGGATTAACATATCCATGTTCACGTAACCAAGGTCCACCATTGAAAAAAATTCCATAGTACTACTCGATCATGATTGAACACATTTTGACAGAATTCCTGCGCGGTAATATTTCATGAGTCGTTATTCGACATGGAAAACTATAAATGCAAATTTTTGGTAACATCTTATCACCTGTTTCCACAGAAAGGTTTATTTATTGAATTGAATTTTTGAATTTTCACAGTATTTATTACCTCACAAAATATATACATTTCACACATACAATTCTATAAAGCAAAGGCCGTTATAGGAGATGCCTCCTCTTCAGACAAGTATAAGTTATATACATTAAAAAATATATTGAGTTTACATGATATTGCATAAAAATAATAACAATAATGATAATAACAAAGTGATATATAGTTTAAGAATTAAAGATACAATTGCTGGTCCAGAGTGGACCTGACTGGGTTGGACTCGACGGGGCTGCTCTGGACTGGATCTATTAGGGCGTGCTAGAGGACTGCTAGTGGATGTTCTGTAGGTCCTCGGGGGTGCCCGGACCTTCACAAAAAAAAACGGCAGGTGGATGCCTTAACTTTTTCTTGGGCTTCCTGCGGATGATGGTTGGGGTTCTTAGCGTCCTGGTGGCTTCCTCGCGGTCTTCTTCGAGTGCCCTGTTCACGTATCGGCCCCGGAGTGCAGAGAGGCGGCCCTCAATCGGACAAATGCCAGCTAGGTCACAGCCTTCCCCCGATGGGTGGAAGCGATCCAGGCGTAACATCCTCCTCGCGATGGTCCTCTCTTTGCTCCGGAGCTTCTTCATGAGGTGGGGCGCGGCGGTGCTGAAACAGAGAGAACGGTAATCAATAATTGGCCGGATAAATGTTTTGTAGGTGTGAATGAGAGTACGGGAATGGCAGCCGTGGATGCTGCCTCCGAGTCTGGAGAAGAGTCCGCTCCGCTGCTGAACGCTGTTGAGGCACCTTGTGACCTCCGCGGACAAGCTTAGAGTTCTCGAGAAGATTACTCCAAGGTAGGTCACAGTGGAAGAGAGGTTCAGTCGGGTGCCCCATCGATCCAGCTGAACGTGGCGGGGATGGTGACGGGGTCTTCGGGTTAGGTTAGGGTGCTGGCAGAGGATGGTCTGGGTTTTTGCAGGGTTAGGACGGACTCTCCATTGTCGGAATCAAAGTTCGAGTCGGGAAGAAAGGAAGCTGGATGTTGAGGGAGCCCAGAGGACGGTGTCCTCCGCGTATTGGACTAGCCGTACTGATGGGTTGAGGGGAGCAGGTATGTCATGTTAACAGAATATGAAAAGGAGAGGTGAGAGAATGGATCTTTGAGGGACACCAGACCTTGATGTGTATGGCTGGGACAAGCATTCCCGGACGCGAACACGTTGCAGGCGACCCTTCAGGAAGCACTGGATGGTACGAATGATGGGCAGTGGGGTATCGACGTGTCGGAACTTCTCCAGGAGCCCCTCGTGCCAGACAGTGTCGAATGCCCTTGCGATGTCCAGCATGACCGCGGTCATGTACTGTCAAGTGTTGAGGCGGTGGTGGCGTCGGTGTGGAGTCGTAGGAGTAGGTCTGTGGTGGACCTTCCGCGGCGGAATCCGAACTGGGAGGTTGGCAGCAAGTGGCGGTCATCGACGAACCGAAGGAGCCGGTCAGCAAGGATCCTCTCGTAGAGTTTCCCCAACACGTTTAGGAGAGCAATTGGCCATTAGGAATTTGGGTTGGAACAGTCTTCCTGGGCTTCGGGATGATCACCATGTTGGCGGCTTTCCAGGCCTTAGGGAAGTATCCAGAAAGAAGACAGCAGTTGAAGATTAGCGTGAGGAGGGTGTCTGTGGTTTCGGGGAACGGGCGCAGGACTTTACGGGTAATGGAGTGGGAGCCAAGAGCCGTGTTGTTGCCGGATGCAATCACTGACTTCCTCCTCTTCGATGGGGAGTAAGATTTCGGGCGTGGGAGCGGGTTCGATCGGTACTTAGGGAATAGGAAGAGGCCGAACAGGGAGAGATCACCGTTGATACTGTGATTGATTCCTTGGTCAAAACGGTTGTTAAAGAGGGCGTCATATGAATCTTGGTGTACTTCCTCGAGCGTCTCCGCGAAAATGTCGACCTGACGTTGTGAGTCCGTTACGATTTCCCCCTGGTATCTGAGCTGAGTGGAGGACTGTGAATTGCGTTCACCGGTCAGGCCCCGGAGATTCCTTCAGAACTGGGCCTCATCCCTGTAGTCGAGACTGGAGCAGACGGCGTTCCAGCGGGCTTCCCGGAATCTGGCAGTCTGCAGCCGGAAGGTGGCGTTCAGTCGGTTCCACTGAGTTTTTACCTGGGGGTCCCGAGTTCAGATAAACTCGCGGAACAGGCGTCTCTTCTCGCGAATTAGAAGGTTGACGTTGGGTGGGAGTGGTGGACGGTTGGAGTCGAAAGTTTTGACGGGAACGGTGAGGTCGACAGCTTCCTGGATGGTGGAGGTGAGTTTGCTGGTTTATTTGTTGCAATAACCGGCGTATAAAAGTGTGTGGTTTATTATCCACTATTTCAGCCGCTGCTCTTACAACTTCACCTGTAACCTTTGACGGTCGATTACCATGTCCATTTAATAACATTTCCATTTTCATGAAATTTGTTATATACATTTTTAAAGTTTCTGTAAACCGTTTGCGTTTAAAAGCAACATTTGGAAACTGTTCGTGGAATTCATCGAGGTAGTTTTCAACAGCATATGTCCAAATTCCATCAAATTTCGCGTTCTGAGAAGAACGTTTCTGGGAAACATTCACCTATTACAAACAGATAACGATACACATCACAACAAAAGCAAACTGAATGTCGCAAATAATATGACAGGTGATATGACAGTTCAGAAGAAAAGCTGGTGTAGTACATCTCGAAATAAGCGCAGGAAACTATAGCCAGCTCTAAACAATTTCATTCACACTTTTGTCTAGCTGCTATAAACACTTTTTTTGCAAATAAGGATACATGAGAACCGCAACTTTTAGCTTTCAACTGTAGGTTGGAATCTTCGGACGCATCGCATCTATCTGTTCAAAAGTAAGGTGAACGTTCGTGAATTTTAAATTTGTTTAATTATTTGTGGGTATTTTTTGTCTGTTTTCTAAGATACGTCTTTCATAAAATGTAGGTTCTATTATTAAACATGCTAAGATTTTTGAACACGTATGCATTTTCAATAATTTTTTTTTTATTAGCTCGCAACGTCCCATTGTTGGGCATGGGCCTCCCCCATATGGAGGGTTGTTGATCTACTCTCCCATAGTGATCAATCCTCGTGGGAGATAGCTGATCGAAAATATTTATTAATACAACAGGCTTTTCTGTTATTTCTTATAGCATAGTTGTGTTTAAAGCAAATGAAAATCATTATAACCTAAATTTACAAAAAAAAAAAAAAA
>JABXWE010030675.1:0-36964 GCA_014611495.1 Limonius californicus
TTTTATTTGCCTCATTAAATTACCGTTGTTGCAATTGGTCTTATTATTTATTGTTACCCTATCTTTGTTAATTTTGTAGCGACTAATTAGGTAAGTGGAGAACTCGGGGTCCAGCTTACTCAATCTACATCTGAGTTAATGTTAGCGTACGTTTTTTTACAAGCTGGTGGCGCCCTTCCAGGTGATTGACGAGGAGTTAATTACTTTATTTATTTGACTTTATTGGAGAACCGCCCATCTTCGATTGAGGTTCCGGGAGGCTGACATTAACCAACGTATTACTTATCTAATTTACAGGAATTTCCATAGGAAATTGTTTTCAGGCGTCATACACTCTCAATGTTTTCCAGAAGTCATCATGGTGGCAGGGTGTGACCTCTATCGACTATCATGAGATTGGTCTTGTTTAAGTTCATTTCCAGCCCCAAATTTCTGCTTTCTCTCGTCATTCGTTCTGACATTTGTTGCATTTCGTTCTCGTCTCTCGCCAATATTGTTGTATCGTTGGCGTATTGAAGGTTGGCGAGCCTTTTCCCGCTACTCGAGATGCCGCCTTTAAAATGATCCAGTGCGCGTCTCATTATATACTCTCCATATGCATTGAAGAGTCGGGGTGAGAGTATGCAACCTTGTCACACTCCCTTTTTATCAGCAAATGTATCTGATTCGTCCTTATCCAACTTGACTACTGCTTGATTTGTTTCATACAAATTCTCTATCAGTGATATGAGGTGGTTTGGGACACCCATTTCGTCGAGGACTATCCAGAGTTGTTGCCATTGGACACAGTCGACAACCTTTTTATAATCGACGAAGCATTGTAGCATGGGAATATTAAATTCAAAGTGATTTCTCTATCAGTTTTCGTGTGTTAAATATGTAATCTCTGGTTCCTCTTCCCCTTACGAAACCTGTCTGCTCAGGCAGTATTTGAGGTTGAATATATTGATGGATCAGGACATTAACGGGTTGTAAAAATACAATTTAATTTGCTTCAAAACCATTTCTTTATGATTATTTCAGGTTGTACAAAACTCAACATGTAAAATATTCAAATAAATATGCATTTATATAGTAAAAAACTTCTTCTGCCATAATGTTTTCTTTGGTTGGGAATATTATCCTTGGTAGCTTGAATACTACTGAAAGTAACCTCCCAATTCAAATTGCACAACAATTACCAAATAGGTTGTAATTGCTCCAACAATCTACAATATAATCAAATAATATATTAACTATATTAATAATTGCTTTACAAGGAGGTAAATACGTACTGATAATAATAATCCTTCGTTAATAGGAAAAATTCGACATGCTGTAAATTCCAAATTTTCGTGGAGAAGTTGTAATGTGAAGAAGGACACCTAAAATATTTAACGTATATTAGATACAAACTAAAAGATTTACTTTTTTTCAACTAATATAGCCTTTGGTTGGTTTTTATTATTATTAAGTTCTCTTCCATGATTCAAAAAAGCAACATTCTATTGAATTTCGCTTCGTTTCAAACATATTTATTTCTTAGACTTGGAAATACAGACGAGCAGTGTTCAAGTTAAACAGGAATGTTTACCTATATTAAAACTACATCATTTCAAAAATTAAATCTATTTTAGGTTAGCTGTAACTCTTGTTAACATATCTATGGCACGTGTTTCGCTATAATATTATTCTGACAGTTACAGTTACGATGTCGGCAAGTTTTGTTCATTGTAGCGTGGAACAGTGCATAATAGTCAAATTTTTTACTTATGCAGGCGTATATTCGACTGAAATTCTTACAAGCTGCGAGTACAATACGGTGATCAATGTCATTCTAAAAGTTGGGTGTTTGAGTAGTCGAAATATTTGAGGGACCAGAGAACTAATGTAGAAAAACAGCCTCACGTACTGTACTCGGGTACACGAACTGTCACTTCGGTTAATCGTTAAAATATAAAAAAAATTTAATGCTTTTTTTCAGCAAAGAGAGATGGGTAACAGTTCGTCAATTTTCTCAAAATTTACAAGTTAGTGTCGGAAGTGTTTAAGACATAAAAAGCTTAAGTATCGTAAAGGTGAATTCCAGGCTGGTTGACTAAAGAACGCATGTTGAATCATCTGCAAATCGTTTTTTCTTTTCTGAAGCGATATGAAAGAGAAGAAGAGGATATTTTGGACTTAATTGTGACAACTTATGAAACGTCGGGACATGATTTTACTCCTGAATCAAAACGTGCAAACAAACAGTGGTGTCACATCGCATCTTCAAAGCCAAAGAAAACAAGAACTATCTCTTTAAGTAATGGCTACATTTTTTTTTATTTTCAACAGGTTCTTTGATTTCCTTATAGAACGTCCTACAACTCTGTTAGACTACAATTCGACACGTTTGTGCGATAAAGTTAAACACGCGATCGGGAATAAATGGAAAAGAAGACAAACTTCTGTTTGCTGTGTCCAAGACAATGCTCGCCCTTATACCGCTGCAAGGACTATTACAAACCATAAACAAACTTTAGTGTACAGTCCTGATCTTGTTTACTTCGAATTTTATCTGTTTGGCCCACTAAACAATTTTAGCCAGACAAATATTTCAGTCAAATAACTACGTTATAGAAGCTGTTCAACAGTTGATACGCATGCAATCCAAAGACTTCTTCCAGGAAGGTTTTAGAAAGTTTCCAGATCGGTGGCGCAAGTGCATCTTTTTTTTTTATATTTGTGTATGTCGGTTCAGCATTAATGCTCTACACAACAATGGTAACAAGAAATAGTTAATAACATTTGCGTTACATGCGGGATTTTCCCTAACCTATATATGTACACTTAATATATCTACTGTGTGTTAACACACTTCAAGTTTTTTTTTTTTTTAGTTACTAAACAGTGTTATTCGGTTGCTGTCACTATTTGCAGAGTCTTCTGGCGATAATAAGCAGCTTTGTGGTAGTCTTTTTGTTTTAAAACGCGTTCTTGTCCGTTGACCTATGTTGTAGAATACTGCACCCGGGCACTTATGAAGTTTTGCAAAATAGTTCTTGGCACTCGCGTGATTGAACTGTTTTATTGTAAGCACTGAGAGTTCTTCGTGTAGCTGCCCGTTTCGTACAAACCACGGCGCTTTGCATATTATGCGTAGCACTTTGTTTTGAAACTTTTGCACTTTGTTTATATTCGTTTTTGATGTGGTACCCCATAATATGTTTGCATACGTTAGGATAGGTCGAATTACGCTTTTGTAGAGCAGCACGCAAGTGCATAATTAGGCACGGAGACTACACTGAAAAATAATACAGTTTTCATCGTTGTAATATTGCAATACCATTTTTTTATAAGTAAATTCCTATTTAAATTTGAACACTCCTCGTACATCATTCTAGAATTTAAGGATTTAAATCAATTGTTTAGTACAAGTAGTTGTGGCATTTCAATGCATTTACATGTTGGATGTTGTATGTTTCTTACACATAGAACACATACGCATTTTTCTTATGAATATGTGCAATGCAAAAATAAATCTGAAAGTAAATATTTTACAGGCTTTAATAAATATATGCTTCCATTACACCTTACAATTTAGTGGCATGTTTTGTATATCATCTTTCTTTATGTTATAGTAGTAATTTTGGTCGCTGGTTATTACACAAAAATGAAATAAATATAAACAATGAGGAACTACAAGAAATAAAGCGATATTCCTATAAAACAGAACTACTATATCAGGATAGCATAAAAATATTATATTATAATATATATTATAACAAAACTGAAGCTACACAAGAAAGATTATGAAAGATGGAAGAGGTCCCACTAGAATGGAACACATCAGATATATCCTCCATATTTAAAAAAGTTGATAAGTAAAGTTGTGGTATCTACAGAGGTTTAAGTGTCATCTATTCAATGGTGGGAATGTTCGACACAATATATGTAATATGAAAGTTTTAACGGAAGATCAGAGTGGTTTTCGATCCAATAGGCCATATTAAGATAATATATTCTCCCTCAGACAACGAATAGCCAAAAATAAAGGCAAGAACATGGAGATGCATATAGAATAGTATATAGACTAGAGAAAACGTACGATAGTGTACCCAGAGCTAAAATATGGCTAGTTATGGATAGCCTGGAAATAAAAAAAATAGATGGATAGAAGTGGTAAAACAACTACATTCATATATAACCGGGAAAATAGAAAAAGGAAGTAGGTTTACTCAAAATTTCAGAATAAGAAGGTTTAAATACAAATAATATGTACAATATCGCCCCTCTTATTTAATATATACGTTGACAGAATGGTTGAAAGATTGGAACACAAATGTGAAGAAAAAGGAATTATTATAGAAGACACAGAACTAAAGCATCTATTTTTTCAGACGATCAAGTAGTTATTACAAAAAACAAAAAAATATTACATTCGTGATTCAAGCACAAAAACATCAACATTAACCAGACAGAATACATGTGTATTGACAGAGAACAACAAGACATACACATTGGGGATGAGATCATTAGACACCTACAGAACTATAAATACTTAGGATTAATTATCTCGGCTAATAGATCAGTAGAAGAAGAAAGAAATAATAGGACCACACAAGAAAAATTAGAGCACTGCGCGGGTTCTTATGGATTAAACATACGAGGGTAGGCTGAAAACTAATGCACACATGCTTGTAGAGCGCGAACGAACTGACCTTCAGAAGCGCGCCAAGTAGCATGTGGAAATAACATTCCCTCAATACGTATGCGCAGGTTTGAGGTCGTTGCGTTCATCCAGTGTATTTCGAGAAGCGGAAGTATGGAGACGTGTTGTAGTACTGTGTAAACGCGAGTTAAATAGCGTGCTGTTATCGAATTTTTAACTGCTGAAAAAGTGACTCCTACTGAGATTCATCGTCGTTTAAAAGCTGTTTATGGTGACGATGCTGTTAATAGATCTACTGTAAATCGATGGGTTATAAAATTTCGTGGTTGCGAGCCTGGAAAAGCCATAATTGTTGATGAAACACGCAGCGGACGTCCGATCACTGCCATAGCCGATAAACATCGTAAACTCGTCGACGATTTGATTCAAAATGACCGGCCAATCACTCAAAAGCATATCGCAAACAATATTGGAATATCCAAGGACCGTGTCGGCTTCATTATTGAACAATTGGGATACCGCAAAATCTGTGCACGATGGGTACCACGCCGTCTCACAGACGAGAACAAACAGCGTCGATTGGAATGCTGCGAGCAACTTTTGCAGCGCTACCGTGACGAAGGAGACGACTTTCTTTTGAATATTGCGACGGGGGATGAGTCATGGGTCCATCATTACGACCCCTTCTCCTCAGGCGAAAAAGTTCAAAACACAACCATCCGCAGAAAAACTTCTTTTGACTGTGTTTTGGGATGCTCACCGAGTGAATGTGACCAATTTTCTGGAACGAGGGGCAACGGTAAATTACATACAGGCTCTAAAACACCTCCGACGTCGAGTTTGTTGCGTTAGAGGCAGCCTGGCGCCAATAATCTTGCAACATGACAACGCTCGTCCACACACCTCGCGCACAGCTGGAGAAGCTCTGCGAAACCAGAAGTTTGAACCGATTCCACACCCTCCTTATTTCCCCGATCTTGCGATTTTTATTTTTTTCCTCTACTTAAGACAGACCTCAAGGGTAATCATTACACCTCGGACGATGAGGTGAAGGCAGCTGTCAAGGCCTGGATTCGAGAAAAGTCGGAAGAATTTTTCAGTGACGGAATGAAAAAACTTGTTACACGTTGGGAGAAATGTGTTAGCGTTAACGGTGACTATGTTGAAAAATAAATATACGATTTTGAAACTTGTACTTTAATGTACTTTTTGCCCAATCTTGCTATTTGTTTTTGTTCGCGCTGTACAAGCCTGTGTGCATTAGTTTTCAGCCTACCCTCGTATAAGAAAATCAATCAAGAATAAGATATTCCATAGCATAGTCGAAACTATCGCCTTATATGGGGAATAGCCTGACCAGTAAGAGACAGTCGAATTGGACTTTTTTCGAATAGATGGAAAACCAAAGAGATATGGAAAGAAATAGAAATAATTTCATCCATTACCAGATATTTACAAAATAGAACTTTTCGTTGGTACGGCCACATAGAAATAATGCAAGAACACAGAGGGTCAAAAAACATATTGCAATAGGCGTCAAAACGAAAAAGATTAGTGTTTATTTTTGGCAAAATTCCGAGTGTTAAGTTATTTTTCAGAAACAATAATAATGTGTATTTCTTTAAAACATTATCGTTAAATCCATATGTTTTGGTTCTTAGGCTCATAAGTAACTGCACATTTCAACATGTTATAGTGCATAGTTTGGTAGTTTTAATTACATCCGAAACCTATTATACTTCTACATTTTCAAAAACTCCAATATTTTAGGGAAGGAAATAAATAAGTACCATCTTTATAGAGCTAAACTAAAACCACTTTATATAAAACTTTAATGTTATGCTTACTTCCATTTGCAACTCTTCTTTGCATTGAGATTGCTTCGATATGGCATTATGAATAAGATATCCGGTTTTCTGAGACTGAAATTTCAGAACTAAGGTAACAAATAAATATTTTAAGAATAACAAGGTGAACTAAATCAAACAGCCAAATCCTTGTTTCTTACCTCCGAAACTGTGGTCGAACATGTCATCACTATAGCGAAAACTTTGAGAATAGATAAAAACATTTGGTAAATAGCATATAACAGGTACGATAACGACAGTATATCAGCGGTAATTACATGTTTTCCAGAGTAAAATAATGCCAACATAATTGTTAGAAAATCTTGAACAACGAGGAAAAGAATTTGTACGGAAAATGATTTATTTATTTTCTTGGCAACGGCACACAACGTATGGTGTTTTTCTCTCATCTTTTCAAAAGTAAATAAAGCCTTATCCTGCATAAATCCAGACACTACTCTAGAAATTGAATTATTTGTCGTAAAAACTGACTTGAGCTTCATTATACAGAAAAGGGCAAAGGTAAGTACGTATACACTGGTATGTATGAGGTATTTCACTCTACAAAAAATAGTTAAGTCTAAATAAATAAAAAAAATTCTAAGATTAACATCATCCAAATGACAACACGTCTCATATTTCTGTTATGATTCCCCTTAGTCGCACTTGTAAGGATTCGTTCTGGAATTTTTGCACCATATTTCGCGTGGTGTAATCTTTTTGGGCAATGCAGGTTCGCGTTGCATTTCCTCGGCAGTCAGAATTAACATATTCTTCCACTCCGTCGCTGGCGATAAGCGCCGTAATCAAGTACTGCAGGGGCGGCTTCGGTTTTCGATGGGTCCATCCCGTGAATTTCGTAACGCTGTTTTCACCGTGGGGTGAGCAGAACCATCGACAAGTGTGGGATATAAAGAAACACTCTGGAATTTTATCCCTGGAAAAGCAATTTATTGTGAAAATGCCGATCGCCTTTGGCGGATTAATATCGAGCCCATTTCCTGTCCCTCAGGTAGTGCCGCTGTTGTGACGAACGCTTTGAAGTTTTGGTCCGTAACAGCCGGGCAACCTCTCGTATTGGCCAAAAGTCACAGTTTGGTGTGCAGTTGCGTCATCAAGGATAACCGCAACAATTTTTTTTGAGGAGAACTCTGATTTTTCAAGTTAATTCACAAATGCTTCAAAAGCTCTTTTTGCCACGAACTGGAGAAGAGCGAGATGAGTACTGATTCCAGCAATATGGCAAAAATTCGTATGAACGTTTTACGCACAGAGTTCCACAGCATCTGATTTCTTACAACGACGACTTGCATTGCCCAGCGAGATCCCCGATATCACTGTTCCAGATTTTTATCTTTCTGGCTACGTAAAATTTGAAGTGTATATTTCAAAACCAAGAACAATTTAATGAATTTAAAACAAGCATTCGAGCAGAAATTCAAGCTATTCCGCAACAATTACTTCTTAGAATCATGTCCATCGCTAAGAAGAGTGTATTAAAAATGACGAAGACCCCTGGCAGCATACAATATTGCATAAATGTCCCGTTCGTAAACTTCAAGGAACCGTTTTGTATAAATTTACTTTTTGTGACAATAAATTATTAAATAGAAAACAAAATAATCAGTCTTTTTTGACGGTTCCTATATTACATTATGACATTTGATGGATATTATTATTTTTCAATGCCTACATAACCGTTATTTTTAATATCTAATACTAACTTATTAACAAATCCGGCCTCAGTGGTCTAGTGGTTAGGCATTTGCCTTTAGATCTGAGGGACGCGGGATCGAACCTGGCTGAGGTCTGCGAGATTTTTCTAGCGGGGAAAAATCTGAAAATGCGCCTTCTGTCGGATAAGAAGTAAAGCCGTAGGTCCCGTGCCACTGCGATGTGTGAGACGGTAAAAATCACTATTGGGGTTGGAAATACTCCAATTAGGCAAAATTCTTAGTTAGGATGTACAATAAGCCAATGATGGCTGCAGTGCTTAGAGATGCTTGGAAAACCGCGTCCTAGATCCCGCTCATTCAAATACAATACAATACAACTTATTAACAAGCTGGCCTCGGTGGTCTAGTGGTTAGCGCGTTTGCCTTTAGATCCAAGAGACGCGGGGTCGAACCTGGCCGAGGTCGGTGAGATTTTTCTAGCGGGCAGAAATCTGAAAGTGCGCCTTCTGTCGGATAAGAAGTAAAGTCGTAGACCCCGTGCCACTGCAACGTCACTACTGGAGTTGGAATTACTCCAGATAGGCAACATTTTTAGTTAAGGTGTACAATAAGCCAATGATAGCTGCAGTGCTTAGAGATGCTTGGAAAACCGCGCCCTAGATCTCGCTCTTTCAAATCAACAATCATTAACAATTAACAAATAGTAATGCCACCCACATACTGTAATTACTTTTGCCTGTTTCTGTAATTAGATGTTTATGTGATATGAAACAAACGATTTAATAATTTTAAATTACTCACATCTGCGATGTCGGACGTATGCTAAGATCACAATCTAAATTCTTAGAAGCGGCAGCAATTATCTCATTTAACCAACGAAATCTGTACTTCACACATAATATTATAGCACAGAATTGAAATTCTACGAAAACGCTAATTAAAGGTGGTCCCATGTAAAGAAAAACATGAAGTATAATATCCAAAATCGTAGCTCTTATGACGCTTCTGATCGTTAATACAATAGCTACTACAAGAAATGTTATGGAAGATAACAAAGCTAAAAGCAAATACATCTTGCTCCTTTGAAGTTTTTTTTGTGTATCCACATTGGTATGCTGAAAATATTTGTCGAAGTCATCAATTGATTGAAGCGCTTTTAAAATCTAAAAATTATATAAAGAATCGAAAAGCAGTTTTCTATTAAGTTATATATTAAAACTTACTTCATTGGAAAAGATGCATTCAAAGAAAACTCCACAACACATTCCAATGTGACTCAAATGCAAATCTATGAACTCGCTTACGACAGAAATTATTCCAGCTTCAAGTGGAGGTTGATTTCGCAAAGAAATAATAGTGTAAATAAGAAGAAATGATACAAGGGCTATACTCCAAAATAAATTTATTTTAGAGTGCTTATAATGTTCGTAACTTAAACTGAAGGGTGCCAAACCAAATATTTTACTTACGTAAAAAAGGGGACCTAGCACTTCGTAAATATTGTCGCATTGAAACATTTCTTTAAATGTAAATAATTGCATTGCATTGTATGAAAACGATGGTTGAAATGAATTTATTGGGAAAACGTGAGAAAAAGCATAAAGCTTTGAATAATTCAGAACAGTCGCTTACGTAAATGTTAGATAACGAATTGAATTTGTATTTACACGGGACAGTAACCAACAATTACTGAACGTTGTCAGAATAAAACACTAAATAACATTCTAAAATAAGCACATGTCACGTAACCAGGTTGTTAAATATTTGTCATATAAATTGTCTTAAACTACAAATTTCTGAGTATTATTTGCTCCAAAACTATGTTTAATAAAAAAAGTATCCTTAAGAGAAAAATCGAGAAAATTGGTTACGAAAACTATAGGCTTATAATCTATCAATCAATCAACCATTATTTCACCTTGGAATATGACTTGGCAAGAACGTACTTATCTCTTCAACGTCACTTCTAAATACTTAAACCCGTTTTACATTTATCTTACACAATTCATTTTTAGCTGTAGTTTGAAGAGTATTCTATTGCTATTAGCATCAATAGACACTATACCCTGTGCTGACTTTCAATACGCTCCACAGGGAAAATTGTTATGTTCATTTTAAAATGTGCCGCTTTATACGAATGAATTAATTCCTTAATTTGTTTGCCGCTTCGTCAGAATTAGTATCGTTATTTTAAATTGCAGTCGCTTATTTTGGGTTACCGTTTCACTATTTTGTTTTGTCTTTCGAAGTTCGAGATATGTTAATCGTTTCTTTGTGTTAAAATTGCAGACTTTTGTTTTTCCGCGTTTGACCTCGGACTGTTCCCAGAATTCTCGTGTCCCTTATTCCAGAACTTTCTAGAACTTCTTGCGTAACATTTTGAAATGTGGTGCAACCTTTTGAGGGGGGTGCTGATCCTCGTTGCGCTTTTAATTCAGTCAGCCTTAGATCTCCGGCAGACTCCGGTCTTCGAAAATACCATCAATCGAGGGCCGTTACAAAAGTCGAAGTCAGACCCTTGAGACCGACGGTTGAACCGTTGCATATTGGTTCCTTTTTCTTCGCGGCGCTTTTGCTATTCTGTTTTACCGTACCGTTTTGTTTTGCTGTGAGCAAGAGTAAATCGACTTCCAGTCGCATATATATAAGCGATAGCAAAATGTACGCCTTGGTTTTGGACAATTAAAGATTATAATTGCTCCTGTCGAATTTAGTTCGGATCTTTGTGATGTAAAAAGGAAATAAAGAAATCGTGCAAGTGTTTTGGCTGGAATTTGGTTCGTTCCCGTCGTCCGAAAAAGTATCTCTTCTGTCTCCACGTCAACTGACCTAGTTTGAAGCAACTAGTCACTCTACAGGGTGGCAACAGCTACATCTTGTCTCAACGCTGCCCCGAAGAACGCTGTCCTCCGGCCCTTTATGGTTTTTCGACCCTACAACGAGATCGCCGTTATATGTGCCTGTCTCCTCCGAACTTCAAGGTAAAGAATCAGTTTTCTTGTTGTGCAATGTAAAATAAACCTTTTTTTTGCTCGCGTCAACTTGCAGAATTTCGCGATATTGAACTCTTTTTAGACAACCCAAAAGCGATCTTCAATCGCTATTCATTTATTGTTTGTAAAAGATATTAAGATAGTATTTTTTCCTGTAAACCCCGCCGTTGACTCACAATATTTATACTGCGATGTATCTGTGTGGTTTATGTGGAATTTGATTCGTAATTGTATTTTCACCAATTTTATTTAGTTTTGCAAATTCTTTCAAAGTAATCTTTTTAGCATTTGAATCTCCTCTTGTTGCTAAAAAATTTAACGTCAACTGTCTTGCTTCCATATTATTTAACTGTTTACAAGTAGGAATACTACTATACTACTACACTGTTAGTGTAGAATCCTTTTTAATAATTGTATTAATTTTTGTTTAGCAGATTGTATACTCATTTATTATTAATAATATTATCAGTTCGATATCGAGTCTGTTCCTATGTGCTCGTATAGGTATACTAGACTTAGTGCACTGCAAGTGCCAAATGCGAGTCCAACAGCTGAATGAATTGAAAATAACAACTTAAGGTAAGGTTCCTTCTAAAGAATCCCTTTTTTAATCCACCAAAATTCCTCTTCCGTATTTCTAAAATAATATTACATAGGAAAATTACATACTCAACTAAATAGAATCATCTACGTAAGTCAATTAACACCGCCGACTACAGCGGCGTATTAAATATAATCAAACAACGCCACTGACTACAGCGGCATATCAAACCTAATCAAATCGAAATGGATCCATCAACATCACAAACAGAAATGAATGAAACTACTAGATCAGGCGCCGACCAAAACCAAACATTTGCAAAAGCCGCGAGTAAAGAAGTCTTTCCACCTTTCCGAGGCAATACTAATGAATTCAGTAGAAGGTTTAAAAATCAAAGACTACATTATCAGTATAGGTAACATTGTAGGACCCAAACATGTTCTATTTGCTTCGCGAATTGTTACGGTCGCAAAAAAAGGCCCACGATGCGGCGCCAATTTGTAACGGGCCAATCGAGCTTTTTCGACGATTCGTAGCTATCTTGATGGAAAAGGGCCTACAGCTTAGCTCAGAGGAATAGGGGGAGTTCGTGAAAATCGCTTATGGGAGAAAATCTTTAGTCGTGTACAGGGCGAGTCAAAATAAGTGGGCGCCACCTTCCAAATCCAGCTGGTTGTAGGTCCTCGTGGAAGGCCGAGAAGCCAGCAGCTTACGGGAACGGAACTTACCGTGTTTGTGCCTCCTCCTATATATTTAAAGCTTGCAAAATTCTTACACCAACAAGTACAAAAGACACAATAAGAGACAGTAAACTTTAAAACACATATAATAAAATAGTTAGAATGTGGCAATACAATAAAATGACACGAGTTATAACGCAAAAGTTTGAATTACATGGTTAAAATCCTTGAACGTTCAGGAAACGCCGCCGTTGACGCACAATATTTATATTATAATGAATCTGTGTGGCCAATGGCGTAGTTTACAGGAAAATTACTATATTAATATCTTTTACAAACAATAAATGAATAGCGATTGAAGATCGCTTTTAGGTTGCATAAAAAAAGTTCAATATCGCGAAATTCTGCAAGTTGACGCGAGCAAAAAAAAGGTTTATTTTACACTGCACAACAAAAAAACTGATTCTTTACCTTGAAGTTCGGAGAAGACAGGCACAATATACGGCGATTTCCGGTTGCAGGGTCGAAAAAAATAAAGGGCCGGAGGGCAACGTTCTTCGGGGCAGCGTTGGGACAGGGTGTAGCTGTTCCGCCACTGTAGAGTGACAAGTTGCTTCCAACTAGGTCAGTTAGCGTGGAGACAGAAGAGAGACTTTTTCGGACGACGGGAACGAACCAAATTTCAGCAAAACACTTGCACGATTTCTTCTTTTCTTTTCTTTTCACTTCACAAAGATCCGAACTGAATTCGACAGGAGCAATTAACTTGATTGTCCAGCACCAAGCGAACCTTCTGTTATTTTTATTTATCCGACTTTTATTCGATTTGGTTAGGCTCTACAGCACACGGTAATACGATGAACTTAACAGAGCCGCCACTGAAGGAAAAGAAAAACTATCTTCCAAGTCACGTCCGTCAATCTCAAAGGTCTGGCTTCCACTGGCTTTCTTTACGGCCCCCGTACGGGCGACCGAAGCCCACAAAGATCGAAAATGGACTCACTCAAAAAGGCAACGGGACCTCACTTCTCCCCTCAAAATTGCACCATATTACGAAACGTTATGAAATATTCTAGGAAGATTTTGTTTTTAACACTCGAGTTCCAGGAAGCGTTCGACGTCGAGCGCGGAAAAACAAGAACCTGCAATTTTGACACAAAGAAACTATTAACATATATCAAACTTCGAAAGACAAAACAAAATAGTGAAACGGTAACCCAAAATAAGACTGCAATTAAAATAACGCTATTAATTCTGACGAAGCGGCAAACAAATTAAGAAATCAATTCAAGTGTACCGGCAAATTTGAAAATAACATAACAGAATATCCAATAATCGAGTCTGTATCTATTTCCAAACAAAATAAATGGTAGACTATATAATAAAAAATCACAAAACCGTCCTTGCGAATAACCAAATTAACATCCGCCGACTAATTACTCCAGCAAAACGATTAATATTGCTCCAGCAAAACAATTAATATTACCAAATGTTTGCCCTTCAATCCCACATAACATTATTGAAGAACATTTAAAACAAGTTGGGGTAATTTTAGTATCTCCCATAAACTTTCTTCGAGTCGGAATTCAAGAAGTAGAATACGCCCACGTTTTAAGTTTTTGGAGACAAGTCTACATTTCATCTAACGAAAACCAAACTGTACCAGACAGTATATTAATTAAATATGAAGAAATCGACTATAGGATATTCATTACCGAAGATAACATCACATGTTTTATATACAAGAAAACGGGACACAATAGGGATCAGTGTACAAAAACCTGAAATTCAAAAATGATAAATCTTAACACATATCAAATTAAACGAACTGCATCTCACTTTACCTCAGACACGGAAAATGCAACAAATGATAACATAATAATCTCTAACACAGATAATACAAATCATGCAATAGATCCAAAATACAAGAAACAAACAATACAAAAACCAGCAAACAAAAAAGCCAAGATTGATGAGTTACTGGAACCACTAAAAAACGACATAGAAACAAACGAAGAAAATTTACATTAAACTTTGAAGATTTTAAAGAATTTCTAGAAAACACATATGGAAATCCTGACCCACTACGCATTGCAAGAGACTATACAACTGATATTCATGCTTTAATAGAAATGATGCATGAACTGTACCCAAAACTTAAGGAAGGAGTAATAAAAACAAGATTCTCAAAAATAACAAACAAAATTAAGAAACAACTAAAGTTAGAACTAGATTCAGCAATCGTTTCTAGTCAAGAATCAATCTTATCAGCATCAAGTAGTCATTAGCAGAATGATTATACAATGGAATTGCAACGGTTTCCATGCACATCTGGATAAAATACAAAAACTTATATCGGATCACAATCCAGAAATTATAAGTATTCAAGAAACTCGTTTAAAAACTAAAAAGAAAGCTACGTTAAACGGCTATACGGTACGGTACAGAAAAGACCGAGACAACCCAATAAACGCAAGTGGTGGAATAGCAATTTTCTCAAAAAACGAAAACTATGCTAAAGCAATATCCCTTAACACAACATTGAAAGCAATTGCAATACAAATATTCGTTGCAATTAAGATAACAATATGTTGCATATACTTACCTCCTCTTCTAAATATAAATGAACACGAACTAAACTACCAAAATCATATATGTTAACTGGAGATTTTAACGGTCACAATCCCGTATGGGGATCTGATAAACTGATAAAAGAGGTAAACTCGTTGAAAACATATTAGATGAGTATAACTTGATATTATTAAACGACGGAACAGGTACCCATTTCTGCCACCAATCCGGAAATATTTCATCAATAGATTTAACAATATGCGAACCACAAGTAGCACATAACTTTACATGGGATGTAATACAATGCCTCTACACTAACAATCATCTGCCCATAAAAGTCTCTACCAACAGGGCAACCAACATCGTATTTCATCCAATATATGCAAAATGGAAACTAGAATATGCAAACTGGGAACTGTATTCTAAATTAGCAGTAACAAACAAATACATATCAGAAAACGACGACATAAATTCCATAGTAAATGATCTCACACAGATCATAACAGACGCAGCAAACAGAGCAATCGGAAAAACAAGAGTTAGGAAAAATAAGAAAATAGTACCCTAGTGGAATAAAAAATGTGAATATGCAATAAAACTAAATAGAACATCATTATATACATACAGGAAGAAAAAATGAACAAAAAATTTTATAAATCTGAAACGAAGCCAAGCAATACTAAGAAGAACAATATTGCAAAGTAAAAAGAATCATGGGAACAATTCACGTCGCAAATTACAGCTAATACACCACCACAAGCAGTTTGGAACAAAATTAGAAAAATAAAAGGCGTCAAATCAATACAACAAACAACTATGTTAAATGTAGACAGGAAAATCGTAACGGATCCTCAAGAGATATCAAACAACTTAGCGGAATTCTTCGAACAAAACTCCGATGACTCATGCTACTCTCAAGAATTTATACACAGAAAAATAGAAGCAGAAAATGAAGAAATCAAAATAAATAGCAATCATGATATATTAATAAATAAACCCTTTGGCAAACTTCAATACGCGCTTGATAATATGAAAGGCAAAAGTAGTCCAGGACCAGACAATATCCCATTCCAAATGATAAGTAACCTCTCTAAACAAACGCTATTATATCTGTTAAAAATATACAACTTTATGTGGGATAACAACAAATACCCGGAGAAATGGAGAGAAGTTATTACCGTACCAATCCTAAAGCCTAACAAAGATAAAACAAACCCTGCAAATTACAGACCAATATCACTATCAAACTGCATGAGCAAAATATTACATTAAATGGTCAATCTAACACTAATCTGGTTCTTGGAATCTAACAAGTTACTAAACAACGAACAATATGGTTTTAGAGAAGGACGCTCCAAAATAGACCAGATTATTTTCTTAGAAACAGAAATCCAAAATGCCTTTAAAAACAACCAAGATCTAATCGCTACATTTTTTTATATACAAATAGCATACGACTACACATGGAAATATCATATCCTAAGAACTTTAAAAGATTATAATCTAGATGGAAATATCATGCAATACATAAGAAACTTCCTACGAAACCGAAAATTTAGAGTAAAAATTAATGGCTGTATATCGGATAAAAAAGAACAACGGAACGGAGTACCACAAGGCGAAATATTAAGTGTCGCACTATTTCTTATTGCAATGAACAAACTTAAATGCGCTATTAAAAATAACTCCAATTTATCCTTATTTGCAGATGTGGGTTATCCGCTAATACTGTTGACGTATAATTGTAAAATTTTTTTTGTCGTTCAGTATTATCGTCATTTTGGAGACTGCTAGTGCTTAAACCAGCAAAAATTTCATCAGTGCAGTGAAGTGCAAATAGGTTAGTTTAACAAAATCTTACAGATACTCCTATGAATAGAATATGCAAATGATTCCCGTCTAAAGACATTAGTTTTTGCCACCATCTGAGATAAGATAGAGTTACTACAAAATTAAATATACGTGTGGTTTTTACATAGAATTTTAATTTAGTATGAATTTACAAAATTGAGAAAAGGAGCTAAAAGAAGGTTCGTCTACTCGAATGCTTTTCAATGAGTACCTCGATGAGTACCTAACTAACACATGTATTTGGTAACCACGAAAAATGATATTTTTTGAATTATTTTAATAGATAAAAATAGATTAAATTCAGTCGGTAATGAACTGCCATAAAGCTGTGCCAAAAGTGAATGAGTTCGACTCCTATTTATTGAGAGTACTGTCTTAGGCGCATAGCAGTGAGTTCCCAAAGTAAAATATAGAATGAGTTTTAAATTGGGTTTTAAATTGGGTAAATAAAATTAGAGTAACGCAACTACCAAATCTTTTTGTAGCAGATCAGTATAAGTCGAAATAAATTAAAATCATGTTGAAATATACTCATTTCCAATATCAAGACGTCTCTGGACGCCTTCATAATCTATTCATAGTACGAAGTGTAAGATTCTGTTACCATCTTTTCACTTGAATGCACTTCTGTTCTGAAAACTATCTTTACGGTAGTATATCAGGAGAAAATTTTACCAGAAAGGTCACATTTTCCAGTGTTGCTTTCACACCACCACATCATCAAAAGTAAGTATACTTTCCATAAGCTATTTTAATAAATTTATTGAAAACTATTGCATTATTGTTAAGAAATTTATACTCATATTTGTTTTAAGAAAATTTTTATTTTGTGCTTCCTTAAAAACGTTATATATTCAAAATAATTAAGAGCTAAAAGTAATACGCATTGTCTTAAATTTTAGATGCAACATTACTTGATCTTCGTTTTGCTAGCAACGTTGTCGACAATCACCTTTCAGTTTGAAATGACAGAACAAGAAATGAAAGCTTACACAGGAAAATTTTGTGGCCCTCATTTATCTGATATGTTGTCAATGGTGTGTGAGGGTGTATATAATTCTAAACAAAAACGGAATATGAGTGAGTATTTTTCAAATTTGTGCTATTAAGCAAACTTTACTTGAGTTGTTTAAGGAAACGAATTAAGCAGTGGCCAAGATTACGAGGATCTTGACTCCATGGAGTATCCAGACGAAACCCTTCTAGCATTTCCATTCCGTTCAAAGCAGAGGGCTAAGTCTATTATTCCAGTGGAGTTTCGGAAGCGCACTCCTGGAGTTGCTAGCGAATGTTGTCACAAACCGTGTTCCTTGTGGGAAATGTCTACGTATTGCGGAGGACAGTAGGATGAAAGACACTGCAGAACTATTTTTAACACTTTTGATATCACGTCCTTTAAAAGTTAACTGTTATAATAATCCACCTATGTTGATACATTTGTAGACATGCTAAGAGTTGAAAATAAATGCATACCACAATCATAAAAGTAAAAATTGTTAAGTATTGCTTATTGTGTAGCAAACGTTATACAGTGTAGCCAAGATAAGCACAGTATTCATAAACGCTAAGAGAGAAATGGATTTAGAATGCGCAGTCAGGTTATTGAAATTCCGCTTAATATACAGTACAGACTGAAAAACCAATTTTCAGTTATCGTTTCTTGATCATTTGCTTATTATCAGGAATGCCAATTTGAAAACTATTAGGACACTATTTTATATAGATTTCAAGTTTCTTGTTATATTTTGTATAACATATTTAAGATAATGACTTTAGTTTAGCTTTTTTCTTAAACTCTCTACTTTCCTTCTTCTAATAAAACATATGATAGACAACCAAGAAACCGAAAAACTCCATAAAAAAATCTCATTTTGAACGCTTTTCTAACATAATAATAAATGAACAAAAAGAAGAACGAAGTGAAAATCGGAATATTATGTAAAAATCATAAAGACGAGAGTATTTTCTTGCTATTAATCAAATTATGGGGTGGTAGCTCAGTATATGGTGGTAGTGCAGTTGGTACAGCGCTCGCTTTCTGAGCGAAACGTCTATTCTGGTCTGGGTTCAAAACCTCAGCATTACCAAGTACCGTATAATACTACATAGAATTCCCCAAACCGGCTTGCAACCATAGTATCTTAATGCTCTGGAATTTCTGTCGTTCAAATTCGACCTTAAACTGTAGGGGTCCCCCGTGTTTCTACCTTATCGTGAAGTAGAAACACGTGGCAAGGAATGAATCGTAAGAAAACGTTTTTAACTTGCAATTTCTAAAAGTAGAAACATTTATAAGCATAATAAAAATCATTGTAATGGAGCCAACCCAAAGAGTACCACTGCTCGAGGCATTCTTAAAAAAAAAGGCAATAGATTCACAACCACTTTTCCCATAAATGTTTGTAAGAAGAAATTTTTTATGTAATGCATAACCCAAGGAGAAAGTTCACTAGGATTAAATCCGAAGATCTGACTGGCCAATTCATAATTTTTTCAGTCTGACATGAAATAACGGTTTTTTCTGTAACTGCTTAATTTGATGAAATAATTAGCTCTCAGTTGTCTCAAATGTAGTATTATATTTTCTTGTTTCTTCCCTATATTAATGCATAGTTTATCGTAAAACATAATTTTTTCACAGCCTATTATCGGTTTTCGCTCACAGCCCCGTCATTTGTCAAAATAAATTCAAGAAAAATAAAATCTCAGATGAGTGGAAAACGATAGATCTTTGCAATAATGCTCAAATCCCTTTGCAAATTAACCCAAAAAACGAAAACTGAAATTTTGTATCAGCATGCGCTTAAAATTAATCTAAATATGTAGTATCTGCGATAATATACAGTTCTTGTTATTAAACTGAATTTCTGTCTTAAACCATTTGCGGAATTCCCAGGTATCCGTGGTTATCGTGGACACACTGTATACAAAGTTATCATATAATTATTTAATCAAACAATTCTAGAATGCCAAACGATCCTGTTTCTCGGATAGTCAATACAAGCGTACTGTACCTGTATTGCAAAATACCAATGAAGGCAAAATGCCTATGGAAGCAGAAATAAGCCGTAAATAAAGAAAAAGGAAACAGTAGGGAAGGGCAGAAAATACAGATACGAAAACGTTCTGCAATTAATATTTCCCTAAAAAACCGATGTTTGGCAGCGTTTTCTAAGCGTTTGGAGATGGAAGATAGCTTTTTCAATTTTCAGAAAATAGTACACTCTGTTTATTTAAAATATTTTCTTAGTTTTGTTACATTGTACCTTGTAAAACATAATGTATTTTATATCTACCTAAAGATTAATATGTCATTAAACAATATTATAAAACTATACTTAATAGAACAGGTATCGCTGTGGTGGCAATATTTTCACTCAATTGCATGCATTTGTTCTTGTATTTCTATGCGGAAGCTGGCTCCCACCTTCCAAGGTGGAAAAAATTTTAAACAAAACATAAACACCAAGATTCTGAAAAATTGATTAATAGGTTGCTTGACAATTAAAACACCATTTTAAGCATGGACCGAAAAACGTCTCATACCGATCGCCTATCATACAAAATGAAACCATTGAAGATTTTGTGACAAATTAAATCCTAGACCCTGATAAGTGTGTGGGGTTAGACTTCGACGGATGTTCCGCCATGTCTGGGAACGAAGGGGATGTGCAGACGATCTTGAGGCAAAAGTACAATAAAGCTTCGTATTTCCATTGCTCCTCGCACAAGCTAAACCTTGTCGTGAACGACTTAAAAGTTATCCCAGAAATTCGAAACTGCTTTAGAATTATCAAGGAGATAATCATATTTTTTCGCGAGTCCATTTTACGGTACAAGCTTATTGCGAACAGTCCTAAATTGTGTGAGACTAGATGGTCAGAGGTCCAAGAGTATCTGTGTTTTTATGGATCACTTCGTCGATATTGTTGAAGCATTAGAGACATTAGCTGAAGAGGGTAATGCAGCAACAAGACAAAATGCATATCAAATGCATGCAGCGGCAGCAGATCTTCATGTGTTGTGTCAGTAGCATTGATTGCGAAGTATTCCTCTGTACTGGAATCCGTAGCAAATACACTTCGATTGAAGGCCCTTGACATATTTAAGGCAACCAGCACATTCAAACTATTCTCGTCATGTTAAGAGAGCATCTGGACGATGCGGAGAACGTCACAGCTGACGTTTTGAAAGAAGCAGGCGACATTGCAAAGCATTTGAATGTTGATATAACCGCCACTCGCGTTGCTGGCCGACAAATGAATAAAAGCAACCCTCCAGCCAGAAATTCATCCGAATTTTGGAGGTTTCTAATAACTCCTTACTTGGATTTCATCATATCATCTTTAAAAGTTAGATTTTCTGCAGACAAATCGCCTACATTTTCATTGACACATTTTGTTACGGCCCAAACGAGCTTTTCCGTCGACCCGTAACCGGATAGGTGGAAAAAGGCCCGCAGCTTGGCTTAGAGGAGTAAGGGGGATACACGGATATCGCTTACGGGAGGAAATCTCCATAGTTGTGTACAGAGTGGGTCAAAATTAGTGGGCGCTACCTTCCAAATACAGCTGATTGTAGGTCCTCGTGAAAGGCCGAGAGGCCAGCAGCTTACGGGAATGGGACTCACCTTTATTGTGCCTCCTCCTACATATATGAAGCTTGCAAAATTCATGCACAAACAAATACAAATACAAAAGAATAAAGGATATACGGAATTTTAAAACACATATAATGAAATTATTGGCAATACAACAGAATGACAGCAAAAATGTAATTTTGATTAACTCTATGTTACAAATATAGTTACAATGAGCGCTCAATATATGTATAGTTAATCTTTACATTTGGTAATACAAAAAAACTGTCTGCGACTGAAGGTCACTTCTTATTACAAACCAAAAAAAGGTTCAATCACTTCGAATTTTGCAAGTTTACGCCTAAAAAAAGGTTACTTTTTGACTACACCAAAAAACTGGGACTTTCTTGGCAACAAAAAAACTTAGTTCCTTGTGTCGGAAGTATTTTTCCAGAAGCAGTTCGAGTAAGGGGGGGTATTCCCCGGTCCGGAAAAAAAGGCAGACGACTTCTCCAGGGAACTTTGAGACGAAACCTTTGTTGGGATGCCCCTGGGAATTGTATTATTTTTAACGGGGTCGGTTTACGTTGGGAGCGACGGGAATTTCAGACGATTGCAACCACAACAAGCACTCCAACCATCACATTTTCACGGGTTTAATACGCTTATATCCGATCTAAGATCGAAGGAACAATTGCCCTCAATTGTCCGTACACAAGGCTTTACACTGCTGATTTCTATTTAGATCCAACTTGGTCGAGATAATAATGGCCTACAGCAATCTACGATACCATAACATTCAATTTAGCAGGAGCCGCGAATAACTCGATTTTTCTAAAACGTCCGCCTAGGCCCAAGGATTATTGCCTACTGACTTTTTCTCCGCGCCGCCAAAAAAGAATTCCAAGTCTACTTTGTTCACCACGCACATCACGAAACCACTGAGTCATTGCTGTTTCTAACTTAGGATAACTAGAGTCTTTAAAACGTTTTCGAGTACCACAAGCATAATTTTTATTTTCGAATGCTTTTTTAATGCTTTCTTTATTTTTGAGTATGGTTGACAGTGTATTGGCCGGTGGTATCCCAAAAGCACCAGAAATAACTTTTTCCTTTCTTGTGCCCTTTCCTACCTCTTCAATTAATCGAATTTTGTCTCTAATATGCAACGATTTTAATTTGCTTTTACAGGTTTCCGTCGTTAAAGTACCTCCCGCTACAACAGATCGCACGAAACTAACAAGGCAAGATTTCGGACATGCAAGTTCCGTATCTTAAACATATCAAATTATTAGTCACATTCAATAACATACAGCAACGTGAGAAATGCGAAACGGCACGTAATTTAACCCTTCGGTAGTAAGAAAAAACTACAGCTCAGCTTCCTTCAAGACAAGGTAGGCACAACTTGTGATGATACGATCCATATAAATAGAATTTTAGGAAAATTCGAGTTATCGAGGTTGATTTTATCGCTGGTGATAAGAAAATTGCTTCGAAATATCGAAAAATTCGAGTAATCGAAATTCGAGTTATCGAGGTTTCTTAACACGGTAAATATCGGTAATAATTCGGGAACGTCGATTGGCTTCGAGAAAACGAGGTCTTCGAGTTATCGAGGTTCGAGATAAAGAGGTTCGACTGTACTATTTATTTGAAAACAAATACATAGAATTTACTGCGAAAAAAGACAAAGTTTTAAAACATATGCATTCTGTCCAGGTGGCATATTCTACTGTTAATTTTTCAAATGATGAGATTTTTGATACTGAATGTTTTTGGCTTCAAACTGCATAACTATTACCAAATATGTTGTTATTGCTCCAACGATCTGAAACAATTAAAAAAATTATGATTTCTCGATATAGTGAACTACTGATTACCTATACTCACTGAAAATATCAACGACTCATTAACTACAAAAACCTTACATGCTGTAATTTCAACATTATGGTGCAGTAGTTGCAAAGAAAAGAAAGCTATCTGTAAGAGCACCATTTGTATTAATTATTCTGAAGAATTTTATTACCACTTGAAAGCTTCTTGCGAAGTTCAAAAGACAACAGATCTTATCTGTATACTTTTTTAAAGTCTTTTACTTCAGTTCATAAGTAACACGTAAACACATTGCATCTAAAGGTTTAAACTTGGGAAATAAAAACAATGTACAAGTTTTAGTTACCTCTAGCCGTAATTCTTCTTTGCATTTATTTTCCATCTTTCCTCGGAATGATGTTAATTTGTGAATAAGAATCCCAGTTTTATTAGCCTGCAATAAGGTCCCAAGCAATGCATATTAGAAAAGACATAATGTAATAGGATTTATGTTACCTCGTTAGTTGTAGCAGAGCTAAAGTATACCAAGACAAAGAGAATACTACATGCCGAACTCAACTGCATTCCAGAATAAGTCAAATACTGCGTTGTAATTTTTTTATCTATGAACGCGTACTTTCCGGAATAATACAACGATGCAATAACTGTTATAAAACTTTGCAGGACAATCAGCAGAATATTAATTGAATAAGCTTTATTCAATGTTTTAGTAATTGTACATAAACGATAGTGGTTTGTTCTGATTTTTTCTATAAAATATAATGCTTTGTCTTGAATAAAACCACTTGCCACCCTAAAATAACAACAATTAGTTGTATCGTAAATATTTTACTTTTGTTTTTACAGTAGGAGAACGTGTAGGGAAACCCATTGAAATACGATAACTTTAGGAATTCAGGTTGAAATACAGTGAGAACAGCACAAATACAGTTTATTTGAATATCATCATCAACAACAGCCTTTTATCCCACTGTTGGGCATCGGCCGCTTCTCAGCCACGTGTTTCTCCTCAGTGCTATGGTAGAAACACGTGGGACCTATAGTTTAACGTCGAATCCGCACGGCAGAAAAGGTTTTTAGCATTAAGATCATATGTATGGTTGCATGTCAGATTGGGAAATTGTGTGTGGTGGGTTGCAGACAAGATTTTTATAAATCTACATGGTAATGCTTAGATTTCGAACCCAAGCCAGAATCGGCGTTTGCTCAGAAAGCGAGCGCTCTACCAACTAAGCTACCACCACGTACTGAGCTATGACCACATATATACTTGAATATGATTAGTTTTAATTATTAAACCAAAACAATGTTATTAATAATTCCAGTAACAACAAACTCTATGGTTTTCTAATAGCTCCAATACAATTAATTAAAATTACGTGTGACTGCGTGCAGGCGATTTTTATTAGTCGCTGTAAATCCTTCAGTAATTCCACAGACAAGTATATGTATTTATTGTATACTAGGTTACTTACTTATTTCTGGGACTCGATTGTGTTCAAAATTTTAGTAACCTATTATTACGATTACTTAGGTCTGCTGACTTGGAGGCCAATAAAAATTACAGCGACAAATATATGGTTCAAAGTTAGAAGCATGGATCAAATTATCCATGACAAATGTTTCTTAAAATTTTGACAAATGCCAGTGGCCATAAATGAGTAGGCTTAGTAGCTCAGGAGTCACCATTGCTGGTCCCAAGCCGTTATCCCGACAATTCCGCAACGACAATTTAGCGCGCGACAATTCGGCGCGTAGGTACGATTCAGAGCGGAACAATTCCACGCGTGCTACAGTTCCTCGCTTGCAACAGTTCCTCACGTGTGATAATTTCGGTAAATATTTTAGAAAACATCATAAATGCTTTAAGATATTTTTCTTGCATTTAACTACACTAAAGTTAAGTTCCGGTCATTAGGGTGAAAGTGCCTATATTACTCGTAATTAGTATTACATATTCCACAATGAGGACCCCTAATAGGTTCGGGGAATTTGCTAATCGTTTTATCTTGCAGAAAAGAGAAAATTCCTTGGCATGATTGGGAATTTGTTAATCGTTTTCTTGAAACCATATAAAAGCTAACCTTTCCCAGTTACAAATTCATTTGCTTTGCAAATATCCAACCGTAGCAATGGTGCTATAGTATATCGAAAGTGAGAAAGGCCACCAGTTATTGGTACTTAACGGCCACGTTCATGTAAAAGAAAAAAAACTGAAAAGACGTATAATCGTTTATTTAGAGTTTTAAAGATGTTGAAGCCTGCCCTTCAACCGTTAACAATTCTAGTAGACTTAGAAAGAGCTGCCATGAATGCGGTTCGTAGTGAATTTCCGAATACTACAATACGTGGGTGCTTTCTCCACTTCACGCAATGCATATAGAGACATACCCAGCAAAATGGGCTGCAAGTTCAATATACACAAAATCCTGATTTTGTCTTAAATTTACGACTTCTGGCAGCTCTTGCGTTCGTGCCGGAGAACGAAGTCATTGAGTCATTTGAAACTTTTTGCCATAGCGAATTTTACACTCAGAATGAGAACTTACTAATGTCGCTGCTAAATTATTATGAAGACACGTGGATAGGCCGAGCAGACAGAAGAGGAAGAAGGCGTTCCCCATTATTTGCCAGAAATATATGGAATTGCTACGACGTGACTGTGTAAGATATTCCACGCACCAACAATGCAGTTGAAGGGTGGCACAATAGTTTTTCATCTATGATCAGTGGCGCCCATTCTAATCTGTGGAAATTTGTGAATGTGCTTAAAAAAGAAGAAAGAGTAAACCGACTAAAAATAGAACAGTTTGTGGCTGGAAATGAAATGCGCCAAAGACAGGTGTACAAAGACACTGCTAAACGAATAAAAGTTATAGTCGAAGACTATGGCAATAGACCGCCTTTAGATTACCTTCGGGGTATTGCCCATAATTTTAATCTGCAAACTTGAAACATTAATTAGTTGTGATCAATATTTATCTGTTGTAATAATAGTTAAGATTATGATAGTTTTACTTTACGTATATGCATCGATTTTATATACTTTCTTATTACCAAAATATTGTTTAATGTAATTGTCCATTATGTTCAATAAAGCAAGTACGAAATAAGACTTTTTTTAATTATAATACCTTAAAACATATCTAGGCGCTAAATTGTCGCGCGCGAAACTGTCGTAGTTTCTCCCAAACCCGGATAAAGGAAAAGGGTTCGTGAGCAAGGTTAACTGCCTACCCACGATGAAACAAATTATCACTCATAGAACCAGCGCAGACAATGGACTAACGAAACGGTTAAACAACGGAAGAAACGCATTTGGAAGAAAAACTTACTCCAATGTGCCTGTTGCAATGTATTATCCTCGAACTACAGAAAACACAAGATATTATCAGATTTAGAGAAACACAACATAGACATATTCGCTCTGTCTGAATACGTTTTAATATACAATTGGGTCGAAAACCATAAAAAAGCTAAAGAAGGACTGCTAGTGAAGAGCCAGTATGAACAGAACATACAAGAAACACAGTATGTCCGTGAAAGGATACTGGGAATTACAATTCAATGCAATTAAGAGATATTTATCATCAGCGAATACGCCCTGCGCACCGGACATACACAAGAAGAAATTAACAATTTCTATGAAGCACTACAGACTGAAATAAACAAAATACCCCCTGTGCAAAAAGTACTGACAATGGGAGATATCAACGCCAGAGTCGGAAACAATACGTTAACACAAGGTCACATGCTCCGATTCACGAGGACGACAATTCACTATAGACTACCAAATAACAAATACACAGTTCCATCCATCACAGATTTTAGATGTTCGATCACTAATCTCAGCGGACATTGGCTCAGACCATAATTTAGTCCTGAGGAAAATACGGTTGGACATCCAACTAAAAAAGAAAGTAGCACCAGTTTACCATGGAAAAATAAATATTGAATAATTTACCAACGAAACCACTAGAACGCTACACTCAAACAGGTTTACCCAAAAGATAAAAGAACACATCGCCGCAGAAGATCACGTGGAAGGCTGTTCGCTCAACATAACTAAAAATAGAAATGAGGCAGTAAACGAAGGAGTAGGATGGAGAAAAAGAAACAAATACGCCAAAGTAAATAAAAGCCATGGTTCTCGACCGAAATAAAGGAATTAGCAAAAGAAAAACGTAAAGCTATGTAAGAATTAGAAACCACGTAAATTCTGAAATATGGCGACTGGAAATAATATAGTGAGAGAACTTTAGTAGCGAACTGGAACACTATCTGTATGTGTCTCAGAAAATATGGAGACCGCTTAGACGCAGAAAAAAGAAAATAAATGAGTTCACGCAAACACAAACTATCCCAGAAAAAGACTGAATAAAATACTTCAATATAGAAAAGTTGAAAACAGAAGTCCCCATGACTGAACGGGATCACAAATGAACCTCTAAAATACGGGGGCAAATAACTACATTATCAATTATCAATACCCATTTTCAAGAAGTCGTAAAACAACATTCGATATAAATTAGCGGCCAATGACAACATGGTTGAACAAGTTATGTCATTTAGATACCTGGGAAAAGAAATAGCATCTAATCAAAAGAGAATAGAAGAAGTTAAACACCAAAACAATAAAGCCGGAAGAATTGCAGGATATCTAAAAGATGTACCAGGGGATAATAAATACCTAATATAAGACCCAAAACCCCGAATATATAAAATATGCCTTCGAGCGGTAATGGCATACGCCGCTGAAACAAAAACCGAAACTGCTAAAACGAAATCCATGTTACGCACAACAGAAATGAAAATCTTTCGGAACATAACAAGGCACCTACAAAGTAAGAAATAAGGATAGAATGTAATATTCCATAAATCGTCCAATATACAAGAAATAGAAGAAGGGAATGGAATCAGCATGTGACTAGAATGCCACTACAACTAATCGTAACAACAGCAAGGGACGGTAAACCAAGAACATGACGACCGCAGGGAAGACCGCCTAAAAGATGGCAAGACTGTTGGACTTCAACGTCGCAAGATAATTAAGTTGAAACAAACAGGCCGAAGACCTATACTACGAAAAAGAAGAAGGCAAATGGCATTACTGACGACATAATAAAGGTAACAATGATACAAGATATATTGGGGCTTAAAGAAAATCCATCTTAAAACTTTTAAATGCAATATGATCAACAAACGTTTTGATAAAGAGTGGCTATGCGAAACAAACCGAATGTCTGTAAATCAGACTGTTTAGAAGCATTAATCGTTTCAGGAGAAATTGATTCTCACAAAATTGTAACTTTTTTCTGTCGTCATAGTACTCATAATATAGTTTAGTTGCTGCAACGGTTCGAGAAAATTCTGTAACGTTCAACAACATTTGTGAATACATAAATTAGAATGAGAACACTTTTAGTCAGCTTATGAGTTTCTTTCCTGGAAGCCTTTCTTACTTGAATGAATGAATTCTTTAGAAGTTTTTTATGATATTTCATGCACTACAGTGTATAGTGTGTGTTAACATACCTAGATATTAGTGGTTTGCATTTCCTGTTTCCATGTTAAAAAATAACAAAGTTATTTATAAAATTCAACAAAGCAACGACTCCAATACATTAACACAACATGACATTCAAATTTCTTTATATTAAAAGCTGGTCTGAAATGGCTTATAAACAAAATTCAACCTACAAATTAGCTTATTAAGGATTATTACAAACCTTGCAGACTATTTCAATTTTAATAATACAGACGCCTCTAATCTATACTTTATCTGATATCTGTATACAAATGTTATAAATCCGTGTATCGATGTTTTACAAACATTTTTTAATGAGATGAAAACTGTTTTGTATCTCCCTATATTACATTTTTAAAATTTATAAATTGGAATTCTTTAGTACGGTAACAGAAAACAAAGTGTAGAGGTATCTAAACATTATAAGACAGTTTGTAGACTAGTATTTATTAAATATTTTAATAAAACTCATAAAGAATTTATTCGGGTTTGTGAAGCAGTCCAAATGTTACTTTTACCAGATACGAAATATTTCATAAATTTATATGAAGATAACAACTGCTCCATATAATTTATACGTATAACATATATAGCGCGCGCCCTGCCTTTAGAAGTCATTTCTTGCTTAAAAAGTATGCGATGTACTCCAACAAATATATTATATTTTAAAACATACGAAACTATTTATAAATTAAACAGCAGAATGCAACGATGATGCACCGCGCTATTGTTACTGTTTCCATTTCCAATGCAAATATATAAATATTGTTCAATCGCGATAGTGTTAACATCCATTTATGTGAACGGAGTCAACGTAATTCCAATCCATTATTCTACGATGAGAATCTCCTAAATTATAAGAGGTGTAAATATCATCTTCATATTTTAATTTTTTAACTGGAACATATGAAATATGTATATGTATAATGTATATTAAGCGACAGCAACATTTATATTAATTTTTGTTTTCAGTTACGTTAGAAACCGTCTGAACCTTCTTAATCCAACATAATGTTTGACAAAGTAAGCTATTGCATCAATTCGAGAACAGGTACATACATAGATTTTTTAAGGTAGATGAACGGTTTAAACTTATCGGTAGAATCCATACTTGCATATGGTGTATGAGCTTTCCTTTTACCAGCAATAACGACTGATAACTAATAAATAAAGGAGCTGTATAATTATTTGACTAAAATCAACTTGTCTAGTGTTTTATAAAACTCTGAAAAGGGATCTACAGGGAGTTATAAAACAATTCTGTATGCTATCCCACTTGCTTTAAGGGGGCATAAATAGCACAAATAAATAGCCTATATCTAATTTTAATGTGTTCAAAGCATCTCCAAGATTTCTGAAAAATATTTTAGCAGTTAGATGTACTTAATAATGCATTATTCCTTCAGCAAAATTTTAACTAAAATTTTTATGATCATTACAATAACTTTAATTAAAACATAATGTTACAGAAAGCGTTTTAAAAGGAGCAACAAATAATTAAAATTTCGTAAAATTCACTTGATGTTATATTTTCTATACGAAAGGGGAATTTTTACTTTGACTTGGATAAATATTTTTATCTAACTTTGAATGAGTGTGACTATCACAACCATAACCGTACATAATTTATGAATCTTAAGAAAATCTTTCTCGAAAGGTTCTCCAAGGTTTTGATTAACATTTTGTGCCGTTACAGAAGTCTGCATGGTCTACAAAATTGGCAAAGCTTGTATTAATGTTTTCTGTGAGTTTAAAGCCTTATTAAGTACATCCTTACTCCTTAAATCCTTCCATCTTATGAGATGGGTGGTGATTATGGTACTTATCCGTTCTCTTCAACATTTGTTATGGCTTTTCTTACTGCTTCTCGCAATTTCTGTCCATTGATTGAGGTTCTAATGGCCTGCTCAACATTTATATTAAGCATATGGAGAGATCAAAGTATAAAACAACAAAGAAATCAAAAATTATAGGGATCATACGGGAAGTGCTACAAACATGCGATACATTATTATTAGAAGTATGGGAGTTATTTGGCGAAGTGTTTCACTCAATTTTGATTGTTTGAATCGAACTTAAATCGAAATTAGATTCACAATGCTATACTCTAAATTTCTAATATGTGACGATTAATATCGGTTTATGTGCTTTTAGGTCTGTATTAACCAGCTGGAAAAACAATATTCTTAAAATGAATCTGATTTTTATCTCGGTAGTGTAAGCAATTGCAATAATAAGAACAACAACGTATTTATTCTGTTTACATTATCGCCACTGTTCTGCGTTTCTGGGTAAAAACTATTGTAGCCACTGAATTTTACTTTGATAATAATGCCAATTGCATCCAAGGTTGTAAACTGCCCGAATTTAATATATTCGATCGGGTTGTTATACATATCCAGCTTTTATTAAATATTTAACCGCTTTCGCGGTTTCTCGAACTGTCAATATTACAAATTACTATCGGCTTAGACCGCGTCGTCATTTGCACCTTGCTCCTGTGGCTCAAACTACATCGGACAAACTGGTCGTTCCATTGAGTTAAGATTGCGAGAGCACAAAGGTGATTGCAAACATAAACGCATCACAAAATCTGCGGTGGCTGAACATACTGGTTTAACTGGACATAAGATGGATTTTGACAATGCTCGGGTACTCGCCAGAGTGCCTCATTACTTCCCTCGTATCATACGTGAAGCAACTGAAATTGAAAAACAACTTAATAGCATAAACAGGGAGGATGGTTTTAGTAAAGCTTGGACTCCAGTAGTTTATCCTCTAAGGACTCCTAAGCATCATCGATCACACGATCACCCTCCACCGGATCCGCCTTTGTCCAACGGTGACAGCCAACCAGAATTCCGTCGTTATGTCCGACTGGCTCAAAGAGGTGTAAATACCTCCGCTTCCCGGATTTGAGTTCAGTGTTATATTCACTCTAAAGATGCAAGCTGCAATGTCTTACGAAACGTTAGTTTGTATGGGTTCACAAACAGCTAACAGGCATAAGCCGATTAAGTATTATTGTTCTGGCAAACAAAATACATCAAGATCAAATCCTTGTCCGCCCCAAGGTTTGAATAATATATGCACACGGCCCTGTTTAGGCAGGTAGGGCCTACGAACAAATATTGCTCAAACTTCTAGAGTAACTGCTTGTAAAGGCAGACAAGCTACAGGTCGGGGCTTACCTGATAATGCTGACTGTAGTTCCCAAATGACGACGCGGTGTAAGCCGAAAGTAAATTGTAATATTGACACTCTAAGAATTTTCAAAATTTTATACTATCGCATATCAATTTCTAGTTGATTGCACTTTCTATAGACTAATGCCCAAAATGTATTCCGTTTCATGGACTGTTCTTTTAAAATTAGCGTAAACAAATTCCAAATTTTTTATAATAATATTGAACCCATTAAATCTTGATGTAATTTATTCATTCATTAGGTTTACTTACATATGTGTTACCGGTCGATTACTTTTATTTTTAGCATCACAGATAAATATGCTGTTACATTCTTCCAAGTCAGTTTTTAGTTTCTTGGATATTTCAATTATTTTCGTGTTTAACCAGCCAAACCGTTGTTTTAAGCAGAATAACAGCGTACAAACGTGCAAAGTCAAGAAAATATTAAGCATGTAGGGTGCAGTATAATTGATTAACTCTCCAAATAATTCAAACGTGAGAAGGTCTTCAGTACCATATACGGAAAATCCGAAGTGAACAGATCCAAATACAAGTGAAACTAATAAGAAAATTGCTGCATGGAGTTGATTTTTTCGAGATTCATGCTTGACATTTACATGAAGGCACATTTGCATTTCTTTATCAAAGACAGTGATATCCTGCAGTGCTTTCAAGATCTGAAAATAAACTAGACATAGAACCACAGTAAGTGAAAAATTTCAGAGATTTTCTAAAAAGTTCTTACATCGTTTCGAAAAATACACACGAAGAGGATTCCAAAACACATTTCTGCATGTCCTAAGGCAGCGTCTAACATAGCAGTGACCTCAGCAATGATTTCAGAATCGATTCCTGACGTCTGAACTCCTGTCATGCCATAGATTGTAAGAAAAAGCATTAAAAGTAAACTCCAAAATAAGTTTACATAGGATTTTTTATACTTTTCGATATACAGACCGAATGGTGTTAAACCTAATATTTTTGTGGTGAAGTACATAGGGTATAGTATAGAATAAATACTTCTAGGCTTGGACATCGCTACGCTCGTTACATTTTGTTTTAATATGAACGTATAGGTCAGCTAACTTCAAGTGTGAATACACAACGCTTTATTAATAATGCAATAATGTCACGAAAATTCAATTTACCCTTATATTTATTTAGCGTCATTTGATTATAAATCAAGACGACGATGAAATTAAACACCATTTACAGACAATAATTGCTTGCTTTTTAATAAATCATAACTACACAAATAGAAGCTAAAAATTATGTTCCCTTGTTGATTTAGCCGACCCTGATTATGGTTCAACTGTATATTCACAACGTAATTATAGAGTGTTGTATTGATTATTAATAAATCCTTTCAGAGTCGAGTACATAGAAGAGAATTGTAATGTTCGTGTTTAAGCTAAGCTAAAGAAGAGTAAATAGAAATAATTCATACGTTCAGTTTCATGTCTATAGGGATACAAGTTATACACAGAAAATATATTTTTGCCTTTGACAAAGATAAATTTATAAAAATAATATAGGTAAAATTTACTAAAAAGTTCATAGATAATATCGAAAAATCATGGATAACCGCGGATTTGCTTATAACTACTATCTGAAGAAATAAACTTAAACAAGAGAGTAAAGACTGTTAGTAATTATTAAAATTATAAAAATCTTTGCATTTTTGTAAGATTTTGGGTGAATTTGTAAAAAATTATAAAATTCTTTCCTGTACTAACGAGACAAGCGCAAATCTACACAACAAAGAATAAGAACAACAGAAATGAAAGTTTTATCATCATTATTAGGCGTAACACTGCGAGGCAGATGTAAGAAGAACATGTAAGGTAGAGGACATAGTAAAATTAATGAAAGTTAAGAACAAGGAACGGAACAACCAAGTCGAAAGAATAGGAGCAGAGATATTAGCAAATATAATTACGTAAAACATATATACCAACTAGAAGAAGACTACTAGGACGTCCACCAAGATGTTCGTGGAATAACTAAGGCTAGACTAATAGAAAGACATCCTTAGTAAATAGGAGAAGAAGAAGAAGATAAAATTTCCAATTGGGTTAAAAATTTCTGTGAAGTTTGACGTGGTTCAAGGAATAGCAGCAAAGTAAAAGCGTCTAACAAAAGAAGACAGAACCTTTAAAATCTGAAATAAATATTGTAAATAAAAGTGCTTTGGGAAAAATTATACCCCAAAATAGAGACTAGTCATGCGATATTACCTACATTATAAAAAGACCGTTGAATTTATCTTAAAAAAAAGTCTAATGTCTTGTGTATGTATAGCACACGATTAAGGCTTCTTCCAAAGTTTAGATTTGGGTGAAAACAGTTTCTGTCTATCAAAATAAAAGCATAACATGTCAAAATTTTCAGTTCAGTGACAGAATACACATGCAAATGAAACCATTTGTGGAAGAGATGATAGAAAATGGTTTAAAGATTTCTGAGATGTGCGTATAAAAGAAGTTTCTTATAGTGGAAGCTCAGAGAGTGTATCAATTATTACGCTAAAATGTACCTTCGACAAATTTTAATAAAAAGGTATTTATATTATTCTAAACAAATTCTTCTTGACGCAAAAAATATATTAAATACTTATGTGCCAACCCTTAAAAATAATAAAATCGATGCCGATGAAATGTATTTTTACATTAGGCGTTTTATATTGTTGTGATTATCAGTACCTATAATAAGTATAGGGACAATTATAAATTTTAATGAAACTTTCCATCGTGCTGTGGGGGGCACGTAAAGCCGTTGGTCTCGGTTGTCATGAGAACATTTTTGACAATCGTAAGCCAGTCGACTTCTCTTCTATCACAAACCCCACTCCATTGTAAATAATTACCATACCCAGAAGAAGAAGAGGGAGAAATTCTCCGTCTCTGACATACAATACTACAAGTAGAAGAAAACAAGAAAATAATAATCTCTTATACTATGATTTTGTTATTTTTTTGAACAGTCGCTTACAAAAATGTTCTTAACGTTTGTTTTAAGATTTAGAGAAACACCTTTTGACGTATTTAAAATAGTCGGCCTACAGTTTGATATGTTCGACAAACACGTGGAGGCACGCAAAAGTATATACAGATCGTCTCTGTTTTTTTGGAAACATAGGAAATACATGAGTGCAACAAGGAGGTGGGATAAAAGATAGAGAAATGATATATAGGGTTTGGGGAAGGGAAAATAAGTATCCATGGACACCAACAAATAGTATGCCTTGACCGTATTAAATTTAATTTAATGTCATTTTGGTCTATTTGTCATATTACATTTAATTTCCAAATAATTTGTAGTAAAATGAAATTATTAAAATGACTTACACACTAGAAGAAAAAATACAAATAATTAAGTGGGTTTATGCCGGTAACTCAATTATCGACACAATTAATTTATTTGTAAATGCATTTGAAAATCGTCCTATTCCATCTCCATCAACAGTGTCGAAGACTGTGAAACATTTTGAAGAAAGTGGATGTATTGCAAAGTGTAGAAAATGTCATCCAACCAATGGCAACCGCATCAATGCTGAAAAGGAAGAACGTAAGTTGTTGGTTTGTGCAAGTGTAGAGCTAGATTCTTCTAAATCTTGCCGACAAATAGCTGAAGAAATAGGTACCAATAAGGACACCGTTCAAAGAACTTTACAAAGAGAAGGATATCATTCTTATAAAATAGCTACCAGTCAGCAAATCTTTCCAGAAGATAAAGTAAGAAGAATGGAGTTCTGCGAAGATATTATGGAACGGGCAAATAATGACGATCATTTTATTTCAATGATCTGTTTTACAGACGAATCCTCATTTCCATTACTTGGTAAACATAATCCGTCCGCCGTTAGATTTTGGTCCCGTAAAAATCCACATATTCGAATGGATTACAGGACTCAGTATCCTCAGAAGCTGAATGTTTGGGCTGGGATTTTAAATGACGGCGTTATTGGGCCGTTTTTCATTGAAGGGAATTTGAACGGAGATAAATATTTGATTATGTTGCAAAACCAAATAATACCTGCGTTACAACAAGTTCCTGTTGATTTTCAACAAATTTGGTATCAGCAAGATGGCTGTCCGGCGCATAACACTGCTGTGGTGCAAGGATATCTGAATAATATCTTTCCTAATCGTTTGATTAGCACACGGGGAACAATTTTATACCCACCGAGATCGCCCGACTTAGCTTTACTTGATTTCTTTGTATGGGGGTACATAAAAGAAATAGTTTACAACAGCGAGAGGGCCAACAATCTAAATGAATTGCGTCAAAAAATTGTTGATGCTTTTATAACCATTACTCCTGCAATGTTAAATAAAACACGGCGAAGTTTTTACAACCGGATGGGATACTGTTTAGCTGAGCAAGGGGGTTTATTTGAACATTTAATATAGTTTTCATTTTGTTAATAATTTCGTTAATTTTGTATGAAATTCTTTATTTGCTTTGATAATACTATTCTTTATTATTTTGTACTGATTTTAATTATTATTGACATGCATGTCACATACAATTACATTTATTATGTCAAATATGTTAAATTGATTTTCATAATAACCATAGATACTTAAATTCCCCACCTTTCATCTCCTACGGTCTGTCCTTGTTGCACTCATTGCTATGTTTCAAAAAAAATCGAGACAATCTGTATACTGTTGAAATGAAACGATAAAAATTGGGTCAAGAATATGGGTCCCAAACCATGTTCTAATTTATGTTATAATTAGATAATGTAAACATTTGCTAACATAACGTAACCTAACCTAACCTAACCTAACCTAACGTAATCTAACCTAACCTAACCTAACCTAACGTAACCTAACCTAACCTAACCTGGTACTGGTCAAGGTTAGGTTAGGTTAGGTTAGGTTAGATTAGGTTAAAGGGACCGCGGTGGTCGAGTGCGAGAACGCACCGACCATCGAGGTCACACTGAATTGCGCTCTTTCCGGCGTGGTTTCGAATCCCCGCTGGGGCGACCGCAATTCAGTTAGTTAAGTTTAGGGTGCATGCTGCATGAATGGTTA
>JABXWE010030676.1:0-17406 GCA_014611495.1 Limonius californicus
AAAATCATTGTTGTTTGTTGCATTATTTACATCAATCTCTAGGTTATAGCTTTATATTTTTTGTTTTTTTATTTCTAAGACCATTTGTACTAATATATTAATTTTGAATATATAATTGTATTTTTTTTGTAAAATGAAAAATAAACATTTTTTTCTCTCTACTAAACTAAATTCGAAAACATAAATTTGTTAACATTTCAAAGCCAACTAAAACAGACTTTTAAAAAGTACTGCACGAACGAAAATAGTGATACCAAAAAATTTGATTAAAAAAAAGAATAACCTAAATAGTTTTAATAACAGAAATAGGTACCTACATATGTATTTCAAATCAAGGAAAACTTTCTATTTTTTCATTTTCTCGTAAAATCAAAAATAAGTTTTTGTTCCTCTTGTAAACTGTATTCGGAGACATACGGTATATACATTTTTTTAAAATACATAACAATTGCATAGATATTGCCATGAATCTAGTAAGACTAATTATAATTTTCTTCTATTTGTTAGTTTGCAACTTTTTGAATTCAAAGGCAGATTTGGTTTGTCAATACATAAAATGTTCCATTATGGCCGGGTAATAAAACGATTATCTACCCATCACCGTAATAAAGTTGGCTTGAAACCGAAGTTTCTACCTGAACAATCTACAGCGCCTCTCGCGGCCAAGTTGGAGAACTAAATGTGCAAAATATACAAAAATGACATGTGATTATTTAAACAATACACCTTTTTTTTAAACTGGTTATTATTGATTTATATCAAGTACAGCATTTTACACATGTCTGCTTATTTTCTTTTCTAAAAGTATCGTAGACATGAAGATACATCGTCCTCTACGTTCTTGCTTTTATTTAAATAAATAATTTTTTTTCGTCTTGTTTTAGATTCAGCGGGCTAGGGAATAGTATTATTAATGTTAATCCAAAAAATCAAAAGGCTATCTTTAGATCTAGATACCAAAGAATGCAAAAACAATAAAAATAAAACGATTGCGGTCTACTTTTTGCGTGAACCATTTTTTTTAAATAATGAAACATATTCAGCGGGGTAGATATTAAAAATACGCGTAATTTGATGTATGATACATATAATAAAAAAATGAATTACACCCAAAAAATGAAAAAATAACCAATTTTGGCCGGGAGGATCAGCCTTAACGTGGGCTCCGAGCTACGCGAAGTGACAACTCCAGAGAAAATTTACCTACTAGGCAGAATACCGCACTGTTTGCCATTGCCTTGCTAGGGAAAACGGCCGGAAAAAATCCGATGTTCCGGTACTGGGAATTGAATCCAGGACCTTCAGCGTAGAAGTCTAACGCGCTAACCTCTAGCCCACAGCCGCCTCAATTGTTTATATACAGGGTGATTTACTGAAGAGTACCAGCCTACCATTTAGAAAGTAGTCAACTCATAATACATAGCCCAAGCTACTACAATATCTAAATTTTTAATAACGGTTTTATGAATCAGAGATTCCTGTTTGGTATGTTTTATTCTACTCAACTCAACAATAAAATCTTATTTATATATATATCTCGTTTACGTATTTCAAATATCATAAAATAATAAGTATAACAATTGATTCATATAGAAATAAACTGCATATAAAACAGACATTTCTTATTCATCATACCACCAATAACGATTTAGATGTTGCAGTATCTTGCGATATGTACTTTGGGTTGCCTATTTTTGAAATTATTCTCTCATGATGCACCCTGTATATTATGAAATCCAAGACGTTTTAGACAAAAATATATTTGTAATACAAATAATAAGCCTTCGGTAGGGTTTTTTTGTACTTTTCATGGCAATATTGAATTATTATAGATTGTATGGTAATATTTGAAAGAAAAATACCGCCGGCAGTATTTGGAAAATAATCAAGATTTTTTACAGTAGTAAGTAGTGATGTTTCTAAAACTTAAATGTGAGGAAAGGATAAATTATAGTAGGTTGCAATTGTCACTTTTAAGTTGGCACTAGAGACGATTGATAAAGTGTGCCCTTTATTAGTAACAGATAGATGCGAAACACGATGCAGTATACTTGTTTTTGACATTCACACTGTCCCCTCCCCGGAACCGCTTTCGCATTATTTTAGGGGGGGTACGGGCGTCTCTTACATACTAGTAATTCATGCAACATGCTCCCGAAACTTAAATAAGTCAAATACGGTCGCCTCAACCGGGGCTTGAGCACGCGGCCGATTGAACCGCATTTCACTGTGATCTCTGACTGACAGCGCTTGTTCCCATTGTCCCTTCGAGGTCTCTACGATGCGGCATATATATACAGAGTGAATAAAAAGTAAGGCACATCGATCGATCGATTAAAGAAAAACTTTACGAAAAAACGCCAAATTGTGGCAAATAACTTGATAGGAAACTTTTGTTAGAAACTTTTTTTCGTAAAGTTATTTTTTAAGACTGTAGCATCGATATTTCTTACTTTTTATTGATCCTGTATATATATTTTTTAACATATTTAATGAAAATTATACCAACTTTAGTTTGATGAAAACAAAAAATTTCCACTTTACATTATTTAGAACAAAAAAAGGTGAAGCGTACTTTGACGACTTAACCCAAAACCATTGAAATGTTAGGAGTAATATTTCATGGAATAAAAACATTTGAAAGATGGGAGATTTAGAAGTCAGCAAATGGTTTGTTGATGACAGCTGTCAAATTTCAACCAATGGTAGGTTTCTAAACAGTAATGCCAAGTTTAAAGTATCGATTATATTCGTTTACTATTACACAAACGCAGTTCTTTTTACTATACTAGTGATCTTTTACTGCAAAATGGTGTACATGATGGAACAGAAAGCATATGCTGCCGTTGACTATAAATAATACCAAGAATCTTCGAATAGAACGTGTAAAACTGTTTCGTGAGATCGTAAGCGATACTACAAAGAAGAATAGTGGGCGACCACTAAATTGTTCTGAGAAAATTGTAAATGTCGCTAGATTGTAATGGAAACTCCCCTCCTTCTTCAGAATTTATAACAATAGGTTATTTTGTTTAATTTGTATTTTATTATAACTAATGTTATATTTTAATTAAGTCAATAGTTTAAATAGCTCTTTCTAATTGATACGTCGAAGTCCCATAACCAATATCTCATTCGAGTGGTAAGCGTACCGCAACGTTCGTCGGGTTTTCCCGCATCTGAATTTGGTTTGAATATTGAGTAAATACACTTGATTATTTTATAAATAAAGCAGCTTATGCCACCTTTTGTTATCTCGAAAAGTATTGAGTGTTATGTGTATTGCTAGTATATGTCATAATTTTTGAAGGCGTTTCTAGGAAACATTGTAGGGTCACGCTCCGCGGTTTGTTCTGAGAATTGGTACCGGATGGCTTCCTGTTTTTTTTAAGGAACGAAAGAAGACGATCCTGGAACTCTATGAGGTGCAGACGTTTTAGGTGATCAGTGAAAATAGAGTTGGGATTAGGTAAATATTATTGCTGTAAATTTAAAGTTTACCGCTTTTCCCAAATTAAAGTCGGGGTAACTACATACAGAAATCAATAATTTAGTAGAGAATACCGTGCGGTTTCTCGAATCGTTTGAAACAAGTAAAAAAATTAACCCCGTTAGCGCTTTAAAGTTCCCGCGAAGATTCGCCGTTTTAACGAAAATTTTGTGTCTCTGTTAATCGTTTCTGGGCGATTCAAAATAATTAGTTCGTTGTTATCCCAAGTACTCCCTTCCCTCTACTCAGGGGCGCCCATCAAGTAAAAATTAACCTTTCTTCGACTTCATCGCTGAATTAAGGTAAAAATTACGCATGATACAGTTATTAGTGTGAATAGTCAGTAGGGGATTATTTGTTCACTAAGAGCTTCGATTTGTGGAAAATAGAAGCAGCCGCATTTTCACGAAATAAAGCAACTTTCTGTTGCTAGTTGTTTGGTAATTTAAGAACTAACTGTTTCGTGCTGATATTAAAAATGCAGTTATTTTTTTATCTTAGTATAAACGTTGTGGTTAGTAACGACTGGAGTAACAGGTTTGGATATCTCGAAGTCCTTTTTTTATACGTAGTCTACAGCTAGACTGACTCTGGTCTCCTCTGAATATTTTGACATGTAACCGCATTTAATATAGTATATACGCACTGTTTAATAATTTTTAACTTGATTTTTTATGTATTTTGTAAGAAATATTCAAGTGAGGAGGAAGCACAATAAAGTAGGTTCGATTCCCCGTTGGTCCTTTCCACGAAAACATTCGTTTAGGTGTGACCTGAAAGAGTGGTGCTGACGTACTGTGAGTTACCCTATACATTGTAGGAACCAAGGCTTTCTTCCTATAAGCGTTTGCCGCGAACCTTCCCTCCACCCTCTGCTAGCCGAAGAGCCTTTTACATAGGTTTGTTGCGGGGTGACGAGAATGAGCGTTTGGGTCGTAACAACATCAACGTTTAAATTTAATAAATTTTCTTAGCGCATAACGAGGAAATACACAAATTAGAAGTGACACAGGGATCAACTGACAGCTTCCCTTGAAAAATGGCGTTACGAAAAATTTGCTCTCTTTTGTACAGATTATTTTATTGTCACTCTGTAGGATATCGGGTAACCCACGGTGAGAAGTTTGGAAGCTACATCTACAAAAACTTCTTTATGGTTGTCAAACATCGATATAAACTCCGTGTAAAAATGTTTAAGTATTCCATAAAACAGTTTTTGGTATTCTTATTTCTTTTAATTAGTTTTTTTCTTTTTCAACGAATAATTTCACGTGTTATAAATAAGCTTTTTGTGGGTTAACAAGAATCGTAACAGCACATAAAACATTCTTGGTGTGTTAAAACTGTATCTGTATTAGAGATATGTAAATTTCTATTTATAGCATAGTATAATTAATATAATCGACCAATTTATCATTATATTAATCTAAATGACATAATTACGGCGTACAACATCCTCCATACATTAGGTGGGTGGTCTGTTTGTACCTAATTGCATATAATTATAGTAAGAACTAGGCAGGAGGAGTATACGATGTGCAAAAAACCCCCGAGCACACGCATTGCATTGCGGCTTCTTTGTACGAATGCTCGGTTAGCGCCAAATGTGCTGTGTACAGAATCAGAACGTTTAATTAGGAACACCCTCGCACAAAAACAGCGGAACCCCCTTAGACTCATAGGAAAGGCGCCACGTCCATGGCGCCTCTTTTTTCTCGATTTGTCGAAATATGGCAGCAAAAAATAAAACGTTTTATTACTCATTTTGTTATCAAGGATGTTCCAGAAAATATTTAGAATTATATATTCTGATATTGCAAAATTATTGTTTTTCCTTGCCATTGGGTTGAACGGTGGTTGAAGCATACCAGCATTTTAGCATCACAAAATTTAGCACACCTGAATAAGTGTTTGAGTAATTAGGTTGCCATCTTCAATAGGGACCGAGGAACTGGACTACCAAAAAAACTTTGATTGAGAAGCAACTCTGAGATGAGCTCTTTAGCAAATCAATAATGAAAGTCTAACGCTAATCTATTAATAAATAAATGGTTATAGATTGAAAATCTAAGCTAGGGCCTCTATCTGAATGTAAGATGCAACATATTTTTAATAATATGAATTCTCTCATAGTACCTAATTATTATTTACTCGAAGACATTTATATTAACCGCTTCGTATGTGATGGACAACACTTGATTTCTCAAAGGTATAATTTATAAAGTGAGCAACGTGATTTTAAATCTAATTTCAAGAATACGTTTAGTTTGCCTAACATATTTCGATTACAGTGAGAATTTGTGATAGGCATAATCGAATGATTTCAATAATCGAATGATTAGTATTCGAATGATTTTAATAATCGAGATATTCGTTCGAATTGATCATTCGAATCCTAAATGCACGCCCATTTCGGCAATGCGGGAAATGTCTCGCATTCTGCCTTTCGAATGATGACTCCTTGGCACTCCCGCTCTTATCTCGAATTGTTTTTTCAGTTATCGACTGGATTCTGTTCTGTATTTATTTAAGTTTCGTCAAATAGTATGATTAACCTGATTGTAAATGCCGCTTTATGGCTGTCCGTGTTATATTATATATTATTAAATATTATTAAATATTAACGATATTTATGATTATTTTATTATAACTGATTAATAGTTTATATCTTTATAAGCGTAATCATGACGACCAATTTAGCCACTGAATTTGTAAACGGAAATGTAATAACAGAAGCCGAACAAATTACAAATGATTGTAACTGATTAAGATCAAAAAAATTGGTTGATTTGAAATTGTTAAACAGTAACATAAATTGCTTAAATTATTTTATTTAGTTTATGACATTAATATATTTAATTGAATAATGATCATTCTAAAAAAGTCTACAATTAATATTTTTGAATTTACATATGGAAAAGTAGAAATAAATAATTGTAATTTCAGCCTGTCCGGTTCGAAATTCTAAAAACTAATTTTTCTAACTCAGCTGCACATGTGATCCTACGACACAAAACAAGTCAAATATGTTATTTTGAAATTTAATTTTTAAAATCTTCTCGAATTATAAATTCATTCGAATACTACTCAAGTAATATATTAACACACGATATTTCGATTACCAGCCGAATATCAAAACGAAAGTAATCCGAGAAGTTTTTATTATTCGAATGAATTACTCGCACCTCGAGAATGATTTCATTCGAGATACGTTCATCACTAGTGAGAATAGTCTATTTTATAAATCTTCGTTTTTCCAAAGTTTTACTTTATATTTAGGGTTTCGTAGCAAGTTCCTAATGTTTCAACAACATTCATTTTGGGAATTGTTCTGTATGTGCATTTTGTCAAGGCCTTCAGTTAAAAGAAGAATAAAAATGTTGACTAAATGTTTAAGATTTTCTTCAAGGTGGGAACATTGTAAGGTAGTTAAATAATAAATAATAAATTTTAATTATAATTTAGAATTTCAATTCTAATCTTTTACAATTATTTCATATATATCTAGAAACGGTGTGTTATGTGATTTTTAAATTTGCCGCACACTTTGGTAGTTCCGTAATTTATTTGCCGCTTCGTAAGAATTAGTATCGCTATTTTGTTTTGACTTGAAAATTTAGTTAACGTTATTCTAATTAAAGTCTTATTTTCGGTATTTTGTTTTGTCTTTCGAAGCTCTAGATGTGATTAATAGTTTCTTTGTGTAAAATCGCAAGCTTTGTTTTCATCCGCGAGACCTCGAATGCTTCTGGGAATTCGGAGCGTCAACAACAAATTCTTTTTCTAGAATATTCCAGAAGATTTCGTAAGATTTCGTAACGTGGCGCAATTTTGAGGGGAGAAGTGCAGGTTCCCGTTGCATTTTGAGTGCAGTCCATTTTTAGATCTCGAGGACTCCGATTGTCCGTAGCTCGATCAATCGGCAATCGTAATGACGTAAAGTGCTGCAGGGGCGGCTCGGTTTTTTTTTGTGAGGGGTATCATTAATGTGTGTTCCGTTTCGCTGTTGTACCAAGGGGTACCTAACAGACTGTCGGCTATTGCCGGATTAAGGGGAACATCTTGATTCAACCCCAGGAAAAAGGCAACTCTTCAGTGAGTTGTACAATCGCCTTTCGGCGGATCATCGTCAAAGCCCAACGCCCGTGGTTCTGCAGCCATTTCATGTCAGCGAAGGTTCCTGTCTTCGCCGGTGTTTTCGTTTACATCTGGAACTCGCCGTCTTGTTGTGCCGTCTCCTCGTCAAGGTAAAAACTACCAAGTTTTGTGCTTGTGGAAAGTAACTTTCGGCTTAGCACGCGTATCTTGCAAAATTCAAACGTATTTAATTTTTTTTGTTACATTGATAAAAATATAACAGTGACCTGAAGCCACTGTTCGTTTTGCATTAATTATATACAGACGCTAATTTTATGCTATTATTTCCTGTAAACTTTACGCCTTTGACCACACAGTCATTTTAACATAAATATTGTGTGTCAACGACGGCAAGTTTTATTCTCTGAGTGCTCAAGAATTAAGATCCTGTAATTCGGATTTTTGGTGTTAAACTTGTCATATTTTAACCAATATTCATATCATTATATGTGTTTTAAAGTTTACTGTGTCTTATTGTGTCTTTTGTACTTGCTGTGTAAGGATTTTGCAAGCTTTAGTTACACAGGTGGAGGCACAATTAAAGGTAGGTTCCATTCACGTGAGCTGCTGGTTTCTCGACCTTCCGCGAGGACCTACAAAACCAGCTGGATTTTGGAAGGTGGCGCCCACTTATTTTGACTCGCCCTGTACACAACTTCAAGCATTTTCTCTATAAGCGATTTTTACGAACTCCCCCTACTCCTCTGAGCAAGCCGCTGGCCTTTTCCATCTTTTTTTGTTTGCGGGTCCAAGAAAAGCGCGTTTGGCCCGTAACAAATTTGGCGCCGCAACGTGAGTCTTTTTTTGGCCCGTGGCCCAACAGGTGATGGTTTTCTGAGTCTATTTCTGTATATTGTAATGACTGCAATTTCAAATTTCGACTATTGTAAAATCATGAGTTTTATTTACTTATTTATACCACAGTTATAAAATAAAAGGTTAGCGTAATAAAAAAGTCTGTTAAACTAACATGACAAATTATACACAGAAAGGTGATTTTTTAAGTTTACTTTACAAGACAATTGTTACACATTAACAATGGCGAACAAAATGATGTTGGTGCCAACAAATTGTTGCACGAAAATAGATATTTTAGATGAAAAAAATTGAATATCAGATAGAGTTATGAATAACAATATTCTTTCCAGTATGGTGTCAATTCTTTAGTTCAGTGGTTTTAAAACTGTTGAAGTAAAACAATTATTAATTGAAATAGGAGGTATAAGTACGTATTAAAGATATTTTTTGGATACACACTGTTAATAGCGTCGTCAACAATAGCGCTGTGGAAAATAGCGCCGTAGAAAATAGAGCCGGTTAATAATAGCGCCGGGTTAAAATGCCGCCGTGGAAATTAACGCCATCAAAAATACCGCCGGGTAACAATAATACCGTCAAAAACAGCGCCGTAGAAACTAGTGCTGTGTAAAATAATGCCATGGAAAATAGCTCCGTAGAAAATAGATCCGGGTAATAATAGCGCCGGGTAAAAATGCCGCCGTGGAAATTAACGCCATTAAAAATAACGCCGGGTAACAATAACGCCGTCAAAAATAGCGCCGTGGAAAATAGTGCCGTGGAAAATAGTGCCGTTGAAAATAGAACCGTGGAAAATAGAGCCGGGTATTAATAGTACCGGGTAAGAATTCCGCCGTGGAAATTAACGCCATCAAAAATAAGCCAGATAACAATAACGCTGTTAATAGCATCGTCAACAATAGCATCGTCAACATTAGCGTTGTGGAAAATAGCTCCATAGAAAATAGAGCCGTGTAATAATAGCGCCGAGTTTAAATGCCCCTGTGGAAATTAATGCCATCAAAAATTACGCTGGGTAACAATAACGCCGTCAAAAATAGCTCCGTGGAAAATCGTGTCGTGGAAAATAATGCTATGGAAAATAGCGCCGTTGAAAATAGAGCAGGCTAATAATAACGCCGGGTATAAATGTCGCCGTGGAAATTAACACCATCAAAAATAACGCCGGATAACAATAACGCCGTCAAAAATAGCGCCGTGGAAAATAGTGCCGTGGAAAATAACGCCATGGAAAATAGTGCCGTAGAAAATAGAGCCGGGTAATAATAGCGCCTGGTACAAATGCCGCCGTGGAAATTAACGCCATCAAAAATAACGTCGTGTAACAATAACGCCGTAGAAAATAGTGCTATGGAAAATACAGCCGGGTAATAATAGCACCGCGTAAAAATGCCGCCGTAGAAATTAACGACATCAAAAATAGCGCCGTCAACAGTAGCGCCGTGTAAAATAGTGCCGTGGAAAATAACGCCATGGAAAATAGCGAGGTGGAAAATAGAGCTGGGTAATAATAGCGTCGGGCAATAATGCTGCCGTGGAAATTAAAACCATTAAAAATAACACCCGGTAACAATAGCGCCGTCAAAAATAGAATCGTAGAAAATAGGGTCGTGGAAAATAGCGCCGTGGAAAACAGCGCAGTGGAAAATTGCGCCGTGGAAAATAGCGCCGGGGAAAGTAACGCCGTGGAAAATAGAGCTATGGAAAATAGAGTCGGGTAATAATAGCGCTGGGTAAAAGTGCCGCCACCTAAGTTAACACCATCAAAAATAATAGGAACCGTGGAAAATAGCGCCGTGGAAAATAGCCCGTGGAAAATAACGCCGTCAAAAATAGCACTTTCACAAAGAACAGTATAAAGAAGCATCTATAACAATATAACTTACATTCGTTTGCAGTTTGGTATAACGTTTCTGTGATATTAAATATTAGAAACGGCAGACCAAACCGGAAACAAATGTAAATTATGTTGAAGACGCTTTCTTATACTGTTTTTCGTGTGGGCACTATTTTTGCATGACCTATCTTTGAGCGCCTTTTTCACACGCAATCGTGTTTTTTAAGAACGTGGAATTTTTTTGAAAAGATTCGCTGTTTTTTGTAGGTTTTCCTTCAAACATTTTCAAAAGGAACAGTGGTCTACTCAGTAGACTACTAAGGTTGAAGAACCTCTGACTTAGTTTGTATAAAAAGCAAGATTCTAATAGTCAATCATAATTTTAATAAATAACTTTTTACAGGGTGTTCCATAAGTTGAAATGAAATGCCTCGTAGCTTTGTTGAACACAAAACAGCTCAAATAATTATTTTTCGCAGGTTACTTTCTTCACACGAGCTTATTGAAGTTTGAAATTCGAATGCTACGTGTTTTTAACAACAAAGCTAAATTAATAGATATTATCAATAAGCTTTAGATATTAACAATAGAAATGACTTCTGAACAAGTTAAAATTGCAGATTTTTGATCCTAAAATTCTATTTAATTTGACACTGCTGTGCCGAATTTTACAGTTGTCAAACACATTTTTCTTGTCTTTTTTGAAAATTCCGTTACACTTGCGTTAATGGAATACACATTTGCTGAGTACACTGACATGATTTGGAATCTTGGAGATGTTGGTGGTGATTGTAATGCAGCGGTAAAGCTATATGCTGAACGCTATCCAAATACAAGACATCCAAACTACACAGTTATTAAGCGAACTGACCAATTTGATTGGCAATATTTTGTGGATAGATAAGGCGACATTTAGACAGGATGGGGTTCAGAATACTCACAATAGTCATATGTGGGCAGTCATCAATATCGATACTATGTTAATGTTTGGACAGATATGGTAAAAACTTATTTAATTGTTCCGTTTATTCTGCCAAATCGTTTTAATGCTGAACATTTCCTACGTCTTCTCAAGGAAAATTTTCAAATACTATAGGATAAGTAGTGGTCGCGACACTTGGCATCGGAGTTATTCTACCAAAGACTCTAAGGTTCCTGAGGGCTGCACTTTCCCATGGTGTTTGTGGTATCATGGTTATAGTTGGGGCGTGGCGTTTTTCAAAGGTGGGGTATGTTAGACCCGTGTATATAGCACGAAATGTGCTGAGCCGAGATAAGCTGAGTGGGAAGGAAACCTTTGCCAACTCCACGATTCTTAAAAAAAGATAAAAAATCCCCTATTGGAAAATGTTTCATTGATAATTAATTAGACAAAATATATGGTACCAACAAGATGACGCTCCAGCTCATTGTGGAATCATGGTTCGAGATTGGCTTCAAAATCTTTTTCCAGATCGGTGGATTGGTCGTGGGGGTGCTATACCTTGGCCGCCAAGGTCACCTGATCTAACGCCCTTAGATTTTTATTTTTGGGTTATCTGAAGGATTTGCTATATCTCACATCAGTGAACAATGTGGACGATTTAACAAATCGTATCAATCAAGCGGCTGCAACTTTAAACAAACACATCCTCCAACGAGTACCAAGTTCAATTGCAGTCAGATATGTTGAATGTCGTAATGGTGGAGTTGTTTAATAGTTGATTTGTGTTGGTAGACGAGTCGACTGGCCTAGATAATAATAATTGTATAATAAGTATTTTTTAATAGTTTTCCATAGTAACTGTAAAAATAGTTTGGTAGAGTATACAACATGCTTATTATACAGTTGCCAATTTTCTGCTTCTTTCCGTATATCGCGTGCAGAAACCAACCTGCGAAAAATAAATTTTTTAGCTGTTTTATATTTATAATACACTGCTGAATAGCAATATGAGGCGTTTTATCGCGAGTTATGGGACACCCTGTAGAGCATGATGTTACTATAATGTCAACAGATTCGTGTTGGAATAACAAAAAATATATTTTAAATATGTTAACCGAATTAGGAAGAGGAAGTTAAGTTTTAGCAATGCTAAAAGTGGTGCCAAAGTGTCAAAAAAATAAGTACAAATATTATGTATTGGTAAGGCATTTTCATATTTCAAGAACTGTGTTTCCAGGTACTTGTAGAGAAGAGATTTAGTCAGAAAGTATATTTTTATTTTTAATAAATTAAGATATTTCATATATATTACGGAATACCAGACAGAGAATACTTATTTTAAAAATATATCTCTTAGGGCGGTCGTGGGCTACAGTTCAGCGCGTAAAAATTCTACGCTGGAGGTCTGTGGTGCAATTCCCAGTACCGGAACATTGGATTTTTAACGGCCGATCTCCCTCGCAAGGCAATGACAAATCATCGAGGTATTCTGCATGGTAAATCTTTTATAGAGTAGAAATTCTCATGGTTGGAAGCACACGTTAAGCTGTAGGTCCTCTATGTTTGTGTTACTTGAAAATATACAATGCAGGCTTAGGAGAGAAGATCGCCACAGCTCGTAAGAGATAAAGCGCTCGAAGAAGAACAGATTTTATATTTTTTGTGTATGTATAGCAAGCATAACTTGATTTGAAAAAATGTAATTTGAGATTTTAAGGGAAATATTTGCGGAGAGGCTCTGGAAACCAAGAACCGAAAAAAGGCGCAAAACGTTTCTTTTGTAACCATTTTTTGGCAAGCTAATCTGAAGTTTTTATACTCCAATGTTATAGAAAGCATTAATTTAAGTCTGGTGATCTTCTGCAAATTTTTGAAAATTACGTTACATTTAGTGTCCTGGTAGTCCAAAACGGAAATTCCAATTCTGATGAAATAAAAAATATAGTAGGGTTTTAAGAATTTAAGCATACTCTAAACTTTTGAAAATAAAATGGAAATTGATGTTATTAGGAAATCAAAAAGAAGAATGTATTTGTGAAAATGTCCACTTAACCCTGTTTGTTGAAAGCCATGTTCGATGCTCAGAGTTAGTTATAGTTAACGGGTTTTATTACTGGAACTTATTTTTCTTTATTTCCTGTAGGTTATAAAACCTTTTCGCTTCCACTTCTACAATATTTTCGTGAATTTTCTTTACGGCTACTTCCTGTGCGTCTAAATGTGCCGGGTACAAAATAAATCGGGACATTTTTTATCTAAAATCTTCGATTGGATACCTTCTAAAGTAATCATTTGAATAACATCTCTATATTTCCATAATGTGCAGGTATTGTGGTCTTTGGAAACCTAAGAAGGGACTGTTGTAAACAGACAGAACTGTTTAAAGCGAAGTGCTCATTTGCTTAATACACATATTTGGCATCGACGTTCTTGTCGATTCTTGTGCTGATGTACCATAAAACTAACTAAAAAGCAATATAAATTTGAAAGTTTTTTACAGAATGTACGTTTTACATCCTTAAAAGTGTTCTAATGGTATCATTTTTTAGTGCTTAACGTGTGCATGCTGGGCGTTGTTTTAAAAATTAAATTTTAATGACATCATTAACTGGACGTAAAGGTTCTAGTTTTTGCGCTCATTTTCAAGTTTCGTTTAATGTCACTTAAATTCCTTTTAAGCTTTCGCAAATTATATGTAATTATTGTTCCAACCGCACCTCATGATAGTAAAAAATGCTCGTATTCTACATTTTAAAGCTTTATTACGTTGCAGTTAAAATAGGTTTGAATCTGACACACTTATGCAGAAATATGCTCGGGTAAATAAAGATTTTTATTATGTAAATGGGATTGTCGGAAGAATTTGCATCTTTATTTTAACATTTGTAATGTAAATGAAGCATCGGCGCTTAGCCAGATCGGGTTTGCTATGCAATATGAATAGCAAATGACCGATAATCTGGAAATCAAAATGCAATTAATCAAGGTCTCCTACATTATTAGCATATACGGTCTAGATTGCATAATTTAGTCGTTATTCATTGCCTTAAATATGATGACCGATGGTAAACTGATTACGGTACTAAATGATTACGACCCTGCTGCAAAGAGCAAATAGCGGATAATAATGCTTTTATTTGTTTTTCTATTGTGTAATATTGATTTGCATCACTATTATTGTTATATCATTTTTATGGTATTGAATCATTTTACATTTTAGAATACATTTGTACATATAGTTAGTTAAATTTCTCCCTGGGTACGCCATGCAAAATGAAGTTATTTTGTAAGTTTAATTCACGAAATAGAATATTGTTATCTAGCAAAGAATACTGTTATCATGAAATATAAATGCGTTGTGCAACTTATACAGGGTGAGCTAGCTAAGTTGTCCGCCCTTAAAGTGGTTGACGCAACCCAACATACCGTGGTGTGAAGAAGTTCTGCATCAGTTGCACAAATAAGATCAATTGCAGTTTAATGAATTTTTTCAAATATTTTTTATTTCATCATTGCAAATATAATACAGGTACTTAAACACAATACTAGTAATAATAATACCCAAATATTGATCCATAAAATAACGGAACAATTCGATGTATAAGGTTTAGTCAAAAACAGAAAAATTGTATATTATATATAATAAATGTAGTCTACACCTAAACGTTTATTACAATACACAATTATTTTAAACTATTTTAGTAGTTAATAGTTTGTTTTTAATAGCTAATTCAAACCTTTTTGGCATAGAACTCAACAGTTTTTATAATTATTTCTTCGTAATGCAACGATACCAGGCATCAATTAGGTATTCGATTAATTCCACTTTTTCTATGGGCCATTTTCTTGAAATGATGATAGAAATCTTCTGACATAAGTTTTTTATAGGATTTAGATCAGGGGATTGTGCTGGCCAGTCTATTTTTATTAACTTAATTGATTGACATCTAAGATTGAACCACCTTTACTCTGTGGGAAGGAGCATTATTATCTTGAAAGATAAAATTTTGTCAGGAAATAACTCTTTTCCACGAGGCAGCATCTTCTCCTGTAGGACACCAATGTATTTGGTTGCATTCATCATGCCAGATACAATATGCAGTCTACCAACACCTTCAGCAGACATGCAGCCCCATCGCATGACAGAAGTTGATGTTTTGGGTTTTTATAGTTTAGAAATGGATGACAAGTTACTTTCTGCCAAACAGATCACTTATTGTAGCAATTAACTAATATAAATTATATTAGTATTTAACAAGAAAAGCACCCATTGGTACTATAGACAAAACTAAACAAGTGAAACACAACAAAACTATATATAAAAATTTTATTTTATTCAGTAAATGTCCAAAATTACCTCCATCCACTTCTGTCCACTTCCACACATTTTCTAATTTGTTTATAAAAGATCTTCGAACTCGAACAAGTGTGCTAGTTATAATTAAGGTACACGCGTCGATTGTTCTATTTTGAAAATATTGTTCATTTACTACTGGAGTTTGGTATACTATTTTTTTAATTGTATTAAAGGAAAGGGTCTAGAGAAGTGATATCTCAACTTTTTGGAGATCATGGATGCGCAGCTCCTCTTCCAATCCAATTTGATCCGAACACATTATTTAGGTAATCTCTAATTATTCAACTGTAGTAAATAGGGCAGTAATTATGTAGGAAATCTAAGTACGCTGTCCAGATAAGTTTTCATGAAAGAAGTGCCATATGAAACATTTATAGAAAAAGCTCTTGGAAAATGTGTAGCACGTATCTAGTACTCATTCTTTGTCTGACCTGATCTGATGTTTATTCACTTCACCATTTTTTGAGAATTTTACGTCACCACCTAACAATATACAATTTAAAAGAGATGGATTAAAAAAAAACGAATCTGATAGAAATTACAAAATTGCAATCTTTTTTGAGGGTCATTTTCATGCAGTTCATGCATCTAAGTAACGTAATAGGGATGAAATACATTTGCTTTCAGAATTTTTCTAGCTAGTAATACCCACATGTGTGTTTAGATTTCATTGACTAATATGGGGTTTCTCATTCATGGCCCCTAATACTGTTGCTTTAATTTTCACATCCGTAATTTTTCTGGGAGTACTTCTTCCGGAGTTAACGAATTTACATTCGTTTCTTAAAGACGTTTCAAGGCGTATACATACTAACGGTGGTCTTCCAGCTGTATAGCGCCTGATATATGATATTCATCAAACATAAGTAACAAATATGTTATAGTTACCATGACTTTTGAATGGTAAGTTGCGTCAAATACTTTAAAGGAGACACTTAGCTGGCCCACCCTGTATAATAATTTTTGGTACCATTTATATTTAAAAAAATAAGCGAAATACTCCTCATATGTAAAACTGTGTTTGGTTTTCCATTATATGCATTCTGAGACGAAACGCCAGATCATGCAGTTGAGTAGAAAGTTATTACCAAAGTTCAAAAACTTTCGTCATCAAGACCATACTGATTTATCTTGTTCTATAAAGAAGCTATGATCTATAAACAATAGAGAATAAACAGTAAATAGTGCATTCTACGGTGAAATAACGAATAGATTATTTCAGTGCATTTTCGAGAAAAGGGTGGTTGGTTCTTCTTGCATGACAATGTACCTGCCCATTCTGAACTGATTGTAAAGTCATTTTTTTCCAGAGAAAATTTGTATTGTTTTCTATTTCTGGTGTTCCTTACCCAGTAGCAAAATAATAGTTACCCATGATATAGACTCTACTAATTTGCAATTGTTTTGCAACCACTAGACAAAGAAATTTTCTCTATATTTTTCAATTTTAAAATTATATCATCCGTGTTTGTTTAATTATTTTTTTTAATAACTTGATTCTTCTTTTTAGTGTTTGAAACTGGTGATTTAATACATTACTTTGGACTTACTATATTTTAAAAGTAATTATGTATAACTTCAATTATGCACCAACCACTTTGAGGGTACACTGTTGAGTGGAAAAGTGTTTCTAGGGGAAAAAGGTTGAATAGCACTGGTAGAGTAGTTGCAATATCTCACGATCCTCGAATTGCGCACCGCCGGGAGTGAGAAGGCTGTAGAAAAGGACGCCCAAACCGTGTTTTCGGCTCAACCTAAAAACATCAGGCTAGCATGTAGGGCCAAATTGAAAACAGACTATGCAAATAAATGTGTAATTTAACTCTTTAACGTTCACTAAA
>JABXWE010030677.1:0-27191 GCA_014611495.1 Limonius californicus
GGTGGGATGGAAATCTTGGAGTTGCCTTTGGCAACTCCACGATTCTTTTTATATATATAAAAAAAAAGAATATAACTGCCAAAAAATTCCGTCACTAGTGTCATACATTTGCGTATGTAAGTGCATTATTTGTTAAAGCTTTTTCTCTAGTTGAATTACAATTCTTGAAAAATTATTTTAGCTTGAAATTCTAAAAATATTTAAGTTTTTGCTTGCTGTCACCAGGACGAGTGATTGCTGTAACTGGGGAATACAATACAGTAAACAATGCTCCATGTAACAGTCGTTACATCAGGAAGTTCGTTTTAAGCAAGTTGAACTGTTTCTCGGTTATTAGGAGATACAGCAGAAATGCTTCAATCAAAGAGTTGGAATATGCAAGAAATTTGTGAAATTGGCCGTCAAAAAAATAATTCAGCATTCGGGTTTCGACTTATTTGTAAGAATAACATTTTTTAGTTAATTTATTTTATTTAATTATTAGTTGGATTTCTGCTTAAAACTTAAATCCATAAGATTAGGTTTAAAAACCTTTATGAAACTAAATATTTCGCCACTACCAGAATTTGGTTGCCAAAAACTGCATCAATAGTGTCATGCATTTGAGCATGTAAAATGCACCGTTTGTTAAAAGCTTTTCTCTTATTTGCATTTCAATCCTTAATAGATAATTTTAGGTAAAGTTTGCTTGAAGTTAAATAGTTACAGAGTAGGGACCTCGGTGGACCAGTGCGGTTACGCGCTGTTACTGGAGGTAACAATGAAAGGCGGTCCGATCGACTGCGTGTTCGAATCCCAGCTAAGGTGACCGTATTTCACTTAGTTAAGTTTAGGGTGCATGGTGCATGAATGGATAGTACGTAAGGGACGCCCGCATCCCCCTGCAGTAATGCGAAAGAGGTTCGGGGCGGAGGACGGTGATGGGAATGAATTGAAAAAAAGTTACAGAAAAAAATGTTTGAAATATTGTACATTTGTCCTTTTACGAAAACATTCAGCATGGGATATACAGACGCAAAAATAACATTCTAAATGAAATGCCCTTTATATTTTTCCATATTTCGAAATAATAATGTATCCTATACCAAAACTATGTCCTATTATTCTGAATTTGACATATAAGATATTTTACCGAAGCAAACTGATTATAATACAAACAAGTCTACCAAAATTATCAAAATCATGTTTAGATTTGCTCAATTTGTTTATTTATTATACCACAGGAAGGAGTTTCTACCAAGACTTCTCGAAGCTGGCAAGCAATTAAACGAGAAATTTGATAATAGCTGGAAAAATGAACCTACCAGCTGGCCTCCGCCTTCATCCGACTTAACCCAATTAGAATTAATTCTAAGGGTGTGAATAAAAATTAAAACAAGAAAACAAAATTAGGACTACAATTAACTGAACTACTGGCACAATGCATTGGATCTTTTTTGTTTAGAATAAATTATTTTTTTGAAATGTGCTAAAATGTTATTTTTTTTTCATTATGTTATCATAAATCTATTTATATCTTGCTTTTAAGCTCTCATAAGAACGCAGAATTATGTTTCTTTTCAAAGTTTTTGCAAGATAAGATGCTAAAATATTGATCCAGATTTCAAGTTATCAGTACCTTATTTATCCCGTCAGACAGTCTGGATTTTAAAATTAATAGGAATTAAATGAACTAAATGATAAGATGTGTTTTTGATAATTTCGCCGCATTAGGATCATCGGCATTGCACTATTTTGTTAAAGGTAAAGATACCTTTTACAGGCAACTTACACGGGATCGCGGTAGAGTAGTGACCGCAGCGCTTAGTTTCGCAGTTATTCTTCCAAAGATGCTCAGGTTTGAACCCTGAGTACTGCACTTTCCCAGGGTGTTTGTGGTGAATGGGGTACGGTTTTTTTTAAATGTGCTGAACCGGGATAAGCTGGATGGGATGGGAATCATGGAGTGGCCTTTGTCACCTCCACCATTCTATAAAAAAACAGGTAACTTAACTTACATTTAGAAAATTTGAGTAGTTGAAGTTTGTCTATGATTTTAGATAATTTAGTTGCAGTAATGTAACCTTCATCTTACTGTGTAAAACAGTCAAAAGCAAGTTATAGTTACTAATTATAGTTAAAAAAAGCAAATAGGTATTATAATAAGGATTGTTATATCCGCAACGTTTAAGAATTTTTAGTTACAGTTATATTAACTATTACATTATTTTTAAATAATTGTCCACCCTATCAGACCATTTTAATTCTACAATCTTAAGAATTGCAGTCATTTTTTACAATCGGGCTTTTGACTTTACTAATTTTTAGTTCACTTCGTTGTGCATGGTTGAATTATTTATTTTTTAATAAAATACCTGCTTCTTTCACAGTTTTGGTACCTTAAGCTAGGGGAAAATGGCATAACCTCCACGCTTATAAACAATAAATATTTCGTCATGAACCTTGTAAATTAGGTATTATTTTTTACTAAAAAAGCTCCTTGTGATTATAATGATTATAACGATGGTAATACCGCGAAGTACACTATTTAGTTAAATAAATAAAATATTTATATTTAGCAAACATACTGCTTGGATTTCGCTCGTTCATGTTATCTAAAATGCTTCTACGCGTTTCCAATTAAGATATATGTACACAACAGTAACACATTATCAAATGTTTATACTTCTAGTAGTTTATAATTAGAGCGCCAATTTACACTATTCATTTCTAAGTGAATAAAAATTTGTTGTATAGAATGACTAATTTGGTATTGTTATCAATTTCGCAAAGAACGGGGCGGACGTATATGACTGCATAGGAAAAATATCGTTTGTAGTAATCATGACTTCGGATGTTATCCATTTTTTTTAAGATTCTTTGCGTCTACGAGTAATAACCTTGTTTGTATACATTTTTCTTTCTAATTTCAAGCCCGAGTAGTACCGAACCTCTCTTTCCTGTAAGTTAATAGCCTACAGGCTGGTAGGCAGCAGCTAACTGAGTTCTATTCTAACCCTTCGCAAACGCTGATGTAGAAAAGAGACGTGAGCTTATCTTAAAAGAAACAATTAACAGAATTAGAATAGATGGTAAGTACAATAAGCTAGCAGAATACAGCAGTACAATTTCGCAACTAGTTTTGCTTAAAATAACAAAAAAAAACAAACGCTGTTGAATCAAAGGACGCTGCAAAGAAATGACAATTTAAACACTAAAGGAAATCGCACTAAGAAAGACGACCACGTTGAATCTGCACGTCTAGATGGCCGGTTGATTCGCCAGAAAGTGGAAAAACCTGGGAAAAAACGAAAAAGGAGAAGAATATTTTGTTACAACGGAAGGATGGATTCACTGTTTATTATTAGTAAGCGGTTATTGTTATCAAAAATTAAGTGGCGTGCACTTTATGTGTAAATATGTCGCACAACGTAATATAAGGGCTTCAAAAGGAGACTGGCAAATTACAGCTAAAATAATCACCCACAATAGCATTGAATGGGCTATTGACACTTTTCAATCATAAAAAGCTTCTGGTCCTGATGGGATAATACCTGTGCTTTTACGATAAGGGCAAGACCATACTAATTCAGAAGCTTTGCAGATTCCTAAGAGCAAGTTTAGCGACAGGATTCATTACCTCTGCATGGAAGCAATCTAGAATTGTCTTTATACCTAAACCTGGAAGGGATTCTTCTCAGGCAAAAGGATACAGACTTATCAATTTATCATCTTTTATGATACAGCTGATAGAAAAACTGATCTAACACATCAGAGAAAGCTTCCCTCCAGGGAGTCTACTTCATCCCCACCAACATGCCTATCAATCGAGAAAATCATGCGAGACTGCTCTTCATCAGTTGGTGAGGAGAAGAGAGAAAGCATTTAACCAATAGGAGATTTCACTGGCAGCTTTTTTGACATCCAGGGGGTCTTTGACAACACCTCCTTCGAATCAATGATAGGTGCAGCGAGAAATAGTGCAGTAGAAGACACAATTTGTAAGTGGATTAGCAACATGCTTCATGACAGAAAAGTACATTAAAACCTATTTGGGGAAGCGATGGAGATAGTAGCTGCCAAAGGATGCCCTCAGGAGGGAGTATTATCACTCCAGCTGTGGAACGTGGTAGTGGACAAGCTCCTGGCCAAACTAAATAGGCAAGGAGTATGCCGATGATCTGGTAATACTCATCCTGAGGAAGTTCGACAACACAGTCTCGGAGCTCACGCAGGAAGCTCTAGGCGTGCTAAGGAGAACCCCAGTGTAAATCCACACAAAACGGTACGGGTTCCATTCACTATAAAAAGGAGACTGGACGGTTTAAAACTGCCAAACATTTTCAATGAATAACTGCAAGTGACTCAGAAGGCTACATCTCTTGGTATTATCCTGGGTGCAAAGCTAACCTGGAAATCACATATCTGCAAAGTTGTAAATAAAGGCAAGATAACCCTTATGGCAACAAAGCGAGCACTGGGCAAAACCTGGTGACTTAAACCAAGCATGTACGCTGGTTGTACACTGCCGTGGTAGAACCTACGGTTACCTATGGATCGCTGGTGAGGTGGCCTAAAGTGGAACACAGACAAGCTGCGTTGGAGCTATCCACACTACAAAGACTTGCTTGCTTGTGCATCACAGGTGCGATGAGAAGCACCCCACCAGCAGCTATGGAAAGCCTGCCTCCTCTTGATATCATAATCAAGGCGGAAGCTAGGTTAGCGACGTACAGGCTGAAATACAATCAAAGCTGGGAAAACAGCACTATTTCTGGACACACCAGGATAGAAAATATGATCACAAACTTATTACTACAAATGAGAAGTGACATGACGCCAATCAGGCAAAACTACAATAAACCCTTAAACATCCAGCTAAACTGGAACAAGCGGATAACAAGCTAATCTGATATACAAATGGATCTAAAACTGACAACGGCATTGGTGCAGGAATATATGGCGAATTTCCCCAATTTAGTGCACATGCATTTCTGGGGAAAAATGCCACAGTATTCCAAGCAGAAACTCACGCTATAGATATATGTCTACAGGAGAACATTAAAAGAAATTACAAAGGAAAAGATATTATCGTCCTAACAGATAGCCAGGCTGCTTTAAAAGCCCATCGAATTAACTCAAGATTAGTCTGGGATTGTTTACAAAACCTAATAGCTTTGGCAGACCACAACAGGGTAAATTTAGAGTTGGTCCCGGGATACAAGGGTATACAAGGCAATGAAAATGTTGACAAACTTGCAAAAAAGAGATCAGAAACGCCTTTTACTGGCCCTGAACCAGTATTTGGAGTCACCGAAACCACAGCACGCATCTGGTTGATTGGATAGACAAACAACACATACCAAAACCACTGGAACTCCGTGAGTGGATTGAGACATAGTAAAGCAATGCTAAGGAAACCATCCACATACTGCGATTAAGCAGACTCCATATCAGGCTAGTGATGTGGCTGATAACTGGTCACTGCCACCTTCGAAAACACATGCATACAATGGGCATCCAGAGAGAAGAACCTATTTGCGGACTATGTAATGAGGAGGACCAAACAGCCTCTCATATCATCTTCGGCTGTGAATCTCTTGCCAGTTCGAGATATACACTCCTGGGAGGAGCAAACTATCGAGAAACTCTAACAAGAGAAAACCTAGTGAAGACACTATTAAACCAGATAGAAACGGCAAAACTCTAATTAAATCACGGTATATTATTGCAATTTATAAGCATCAAAAACATATTATTAGCTAGATTATTGTCATTTCTAGTTCAATGCATGTCGATATTCTTCGTTTACCGTATAAAACTGTTCTAATTTCTTGCATTTAGTGGTTTTCTATAGGGGAAATCGCGTTATATTATTGCAATTTATAAGCATCAAAAGACACTTATTTACACTAATTTGAAGAAGTCTCTAATATAAATATATTTTTATTAAACTCTCATTTTAACATTATTTTGGTGGCTAATGAGCCAACCCAAATTCTGCTCTTCGCATTCGCTTACGTACAATCATTATGTAAAATCAATAAGAAAGAAATATTGATATAAACGTTTTTCTTGCGAACGCCATTCCCTCTTCAAATAACTTTTTTATTATTTGCTTGTAATTTTATGGGCGACCTTACATTCAATTAAAGTTCGACGCATTCAAGTTGGTAAATACGGGTTTGAACAACGAGGACAACATTTGCTTTTCTGTTAAGCCCATTTCCAACTATTTTTCTTTTAAAGTAAATATGGTTCTGACAACTTTTGCATTAAAATCCGCTCTTACAAGTGGGTGGTTTTAAAGTAATAATTGGATTTTGCTTAATCGTGTTGATTTTAACGGAGAAAATAAGGTGTGCATTCTAGAATTTCTAGCAAAAGAAACTTTCCTTATAGAAATTAAATTTTGATGTACTTTAATGCGTTCTTTACTTGTGTATCCACCCTTGTATGTTTCAGCCTCCAACCACGAATTTGATACCTTACCTGACAACTCCAAGATATTTGCTCGGTTGGCTTTTGGTAATGAGTACGTACGTATTTCATATTCTGGGTAATTACTCGCTTAACTTGTCTAATTATGGCCCACCTTCTAATATAATTCTGACTACGTGTCATGTCTGTTAGAAACGTAATATTAATGTTATGCAAACATCGTAATATTGATTCAGTGTTGTGTCAAGTGTAAATGAACTCTTATCAACTTCAGACCCCCATAAAACACTAGCTCATTCAAAATTAACTATTTAGAGCAAACACAATTGCTAGTAGGTATATCAAGTAGTTATTTGGAATTAGTAGTGGCTAATCAACACTCAATCAACATTTTCATTATTGTATCCTTGAAATTGGACGTTTTCAGTGTTACATTTTAAAAATAACTGTGGTTGTAGCATTATATACAGGATGGCCCAGTTATGTTGTTCTTCCTTAAAACTGGTGAACGCAACCCAACCTACACTTTTCTTTAATTTAACTAAATTGATCAATGTTGTTTACCTATGAAAATATTAAGATGTTTTTAAATAAAAAGAAAGCAGGTTTGTTGCTTATTTTTTGCGAATTCTACGGAACTACAGCCCGCAATTTATAGAAGCCCACCGTCTAAATATCTTCTTAAGAAAAAATAAATAAAATTGTTAATTCCGGAAGATGTCGGTCCAGAACGATAACAAACATAGCAAATGAATTAGCAGTGTTAGAGACGGCAAATTAGAATTCCCATGTAAGTCGAAGAGATCTAAGCATAAATGTGGATAGTATTGGAACGACAACTAGAATCATTCTGAAAACTACTGTATTTCACTCCGATCACGTTACACTGGTGCACGAACTGGAGGAAAATAACATGTTGTAATTTCTATCAGAATTAACTTCTTTTGGTTCCATCTTTTTTAAATCGTTTAGCGTTGAGCGTCAGTGTGGTTCAGTAGTTAGAGCAGTGGGATAGCGGAAGATAAGGAGGTATATTCTCCGATGCCTGGCGGGCGGCCTACCCAGTCGCTTTAAATAATTGGGTACCGCCTTCGAATGAACGAGGGGTAATAATGCAATTGTCTACTGCGCGATGCCCACCACATCACTCACTTCGTGTCGTGAAGGGTAGGAGTAAGTATATTGGAGCTCTGATCTTGTGCCCTGCAGCCCAAACTTCTCCATGGGGTGTACAACGTCGCCGCCACTGCTTAGCGAGGAGGCAAAATTCTTAAACAATAGCAAAATACTCTCTATCACTCATAAGAGAATCCGCATTGAATAATTATTACCCGTTTTTAAAGAGTTTTTCTGTAAGTGTTTGGTGTGACATAGTAGGAACACGATTACTGGACTACTACACTTCTTCCATGAAAATTTGGACAACGTTACTTGATTTTTTTACAAAACATTTTACCCTGGTTGTTGGAAGATGTAGAACACAATGTACCACAAACATTTTGGTATAGTAGTCGCAATGTAAGAAGACCAGAGTAGGATTAAAATGAAAACCCTAAATTGCGACACTGCATCCTTTTCTGACTTTACGGTGTAAATACCTTCGCCAACTTGGCCGATATGGTTTTCATTTTAATTCTACTCTCATCTTCTTGCATTGCCACTACCTTACTAACATGGTCGCTGTCCTGCTCACGATTGTAAGGATTACTCAAATAATGTATTTGGAGTAAATTGTCTGGAAGAGGAGCCGTGCTTCCATAGCCACCAATAAATTGCGATATCAGTTCACTATACTTACTTCTATGGGCTATAACTAAAGAAATAGCATGCAAAACTCTTATAGTACATGAGCACGATTTACAATATAAAATAATCCAGGCGTTTCCTGAAGAATTTCGAATTTTACATTTAAACAAAAATCTGATGTTAAATAATTATCGTAAACGTCTTTGATTAAATTTTATAACCTAGCAAGAGAGCTAAAGCGCCTACGAAATTAATTTTTATTTATTAACGGACCTCGGCTCTGGGGCTTAAGAGAAATTATTCAAAGTAATGACTTTAATACGCTGTTACTCATACGCCGGCAAACAAATTGGAGAAAACTTTGAGTTATTAAACTGCTGTTAAACATGGTGTTAATTCCAAAGAGCTTATATCTTGCTCAACTGACAAACCCCGTTCTGCTAGAAACCAAACGTGAACGCATTCATTCCATAATAAACCTACTCATATGTATACTATGTTCGGTACCAATACTTTTTACAATTTAGGTAAATTGAAAACTTTCGAATATATGCCTAGATTACTATGTATCCAATAGGTTTCGATGGTTTTACATCACACGAACCTTCACGGAATGCTAGTATAAAACTTAATTGAAAAGGTAACCATTTACGAGGTTAGTTAGCAGTTACCCATATCTACAAAGTATATCACTTACATAACAACGCAGCTTATTTATTTGTTACCAATTCTACGATAACTAATGTATTTGCAGCAAATTGTATTGGAAAAACTTAATTGAAAAGGTAACCATTTACGAGGTTAGTTAGCAGTTACCCATATCTACAAAGTATATCACTTACATAACAACGCAGCTTATTTATTTGTTACCAATTCTACGATAACTAATGTATTTGCAGCAAATTGTATTGGAAGAGGAGCTGTGCATCCAAGACGTTGCGATATAATTTCACTAGACCTACTTCTGTGAGGCACAATTAAACAAATAGTATATCGAACTTTGGTAGTAAATGAGCATGATTAATAGAATAGAATAATTGATCCGATTCCTGAAGAATCTCGAATTTTACAATTAAACAAAGATCAGGTTCTTGCTAAATAATTATTGTAAACGTCCTTAAGATTTTGATTAATTTTCCTAATATGGCAAGCGACCTAACAGGCTTATGAAATTAATTTTTATTTATTAACGAGGCTCTGCTTTGGGGTTTAAGAGAAATTATTCAGAATAATGACTTTAATACGCTGTTACTTATAAACTGGCGAAGGAGTTAATGTAAACTTTTTAAAGGGCTTTTCAACATTGTATTAATTCCAAAGAGTTTACATTTTGTTCAACTGACAAATCCCGTTCTATTAGAAGTCAAACGTGAACGCATTTAATCCATAATAATCCTACTCATGTGTATACAGGTGTATGTATCGTACAAATATACTTCCGATTTAACTTAAAAACTCTTTAGAATGTATGGCTGGATTAGTACGTTCCCAATAGGTTTCGATGGAACGCTAGGATGAAATCGTAATTGAAAAGATACGCATTTACGAGGTTAGTTTGCAGGTACCCATATTTACAAAGTATATCACTTGCATAATAATAAATTTGTTACTATATCTATGATTGTGGAATACTTATGATAATGTATTTTGACAAAATTGGATTGGAAGAGGAACTGTGCATCCATGGCTACCAAGAAGTTGCGATATTACTCCACTAGACTTCTTTGGGGTACAACTAAAGAAATAATATATACTGTAGTACGGCTGCACTAATGGGTGTTTTTCTCGTTAAATACTAATATTATTAATATTAGTAAAACTGTTAATTAGTACAGGAAGAGATTAATTTAATAGAAAGCTACCTACAATATTGTTTTTTTTAAATTGTGTCTAAAAATGCAGTTACAGGTAAACCTTAACCCCTTCAGACCCTGTGGTCATAATTATGCACACTTAATTTGTACAGTCGTAAATGCTTTCCAAATATGAATGTAGCGTTTGCGACCGTTTGGGCATAATAATGCATGCAAAGTTTAACTAGTTGCATAGGTAGCAGGGTCAGCACTTATTGAAATCGAACAGAATTATTAGTTGAGTCAATATGGCGTCGACCAGTAAATATAGTTTTGGTGAGTACAATACATTTATCAAAAATTGAATACTTTACTCTATATCAGTATGAAAAATGTATGTTACAATTGCAATATAAGTAAATAAGAAGTCATTTAGTATACATGAGTGATTATTTTATGACATTGTTTCTATCACATATCAGCTGATTCTTCGTTGTTCATAATAATGCACAATTGGTATCATAAGACTTTCCATTCAATTGTTTTAAATTTAGAGGTGGTTTTTTGTATTTTAGAAATTGAAAGTTTCTAATGAATCAATTTAGGTTGAAACTTTTTTGAGACTTCAATAGTTATACATCATTTATTTTTGTCGTTTAGAAAAACGATATAACTCTTAGAATGAAAAAGATGCTGAAGAATTGTTGAAGATATTAGAAAATTTATCGGACTCGGATATCAAAATTGAGTGATGACGAAGGAGGAGATCTAGACAACGAATTTGCGATTTCTACAGTAGAAGAAGTTCGCGTTGGTGCTGATAAAATCGGACCACAGACAAGAGAGATTGTAGAACCACATTCAGATGAAGAATACGATGAAGAAGGCATACCGTTATCAATACTGGCAGGTTGCAAGGAAGATGAAGCATAACTGCAAAAGGTTTGGTGAAGTGGTGTAGGCAAGCTTACAATATTCCTGACATAGTTTGGGTTGAAAAAGAAGATGAAGAAGACGTCCATCCAGAGCTTCTTAGCCCCTTAAAATACTTCGAGAGATACATTGGTGGAGCTGAATTTGAAGACATCGCCCAATTTACGAATAAGTTTGCTCTTCAGAAGAGTGCTAACTTCAAACCAACATATGCTGCAGAAATTAAAAGTTTGTTTGGGTTATATATTGCTGCAGGAACTCTAAAATTTCCAAGGGTTCGACTTTTCTGGAACACAGGCTTACGAAAAAATCTTTTCCACGAAACAATGTCACGAGATAGGAGTTTTCAACTCCGCAATAATTTACACTGTGTAAATAATTTAGAAATTCCAAACAATTGTCAGGACAGATGTATACAAAGTTCGCCCCTTATACGAAGCTGTGAGAAAATGCTGCCTCGAATTGGACTTGGAGCAAAATTTATGCGTCGACGAGCAAATGGTTCCCTTTCGGGGTAACATATCAATAAAACAATACGTAAAAGGAAAACCTACACCATGGGGTGTGAAAATATTTGTTCTATGTGGAAAGTCAGGAATGGGATATGATTTTATCATATACCAAGGAGCTACTACTGGATTAGACCGAGACTCTCTAAAAAAGTTCGGTCTCGGAGCATCAGTTGTTCTGCATCTTGTAGAACGTGTAGATAATGAAGGGTATAAACTATTCTTTTATAATTATTTCTCTTCTTATCAGCTCCTACAAATTTTGAAAGCAAATAAAATATTTGCTGCGGTAACAATAATAATAAACAGGTTTTCGAATCCTCTTGCATTAGGACACAAGGAACTGAAGAGAATGGGAAGAGGAGCTCATGACCAAGTAACTAGTGAAGACAAAGATGTAGTTTTGGTGAAATGGCTAGACTGCTAGTCTGTTGTTTTAGCTTCAAATTTTGTTGGAGCTGGAACGATAGATGAAGTCTCTAGATGGACAAGGGTGAAAAGAAATATGTGAGTGTTGCACGTCCAGAAATAGTTAAATTGTATAACCATTCCATGGGTGATGTAGACCTACTCGATCAATTGACAGGTTTGTACCGAATATATATACGTTCCCGGAAATGCACCCTGCGTTTTTTATTTCATGCAATTGACTTTGCAATAGTAAATAGTTGGTTCCAATATCGGCGGGACTGTGACAGACTACAAATACCAAAAAATAAACGTCTAGAACTATTAGACTTTCGTTTATATCTCGCTGATTGTCTCTGTAAAGTTGGCAAGCAAGTGGTCGATACTAAACGTGAACGTCCAAGTAGCACACTTGAACCAGTTAGAAGTAAGATAGCTAAAAGAAACGAGGAAAATAGGCCGTTACCAGATGTTCGACATGATTCAGTAGATCACTTGCCATTTCTTGATGGAAATCAGGAAGGTAAGCGGTGAAAATACAATAAATGTAATAAAAAAACGCATTTTTATTGCAAAAAGTGCCAGGTGCACTTATGCACCAAGAAAGACTGAAACTGCTTCGTTGCTTTTAACACAGACAAATTATAGCACACTTACTATAGATTATAGAAATAATTATTTTTGTACTTTACTCTTACTTTGTTCTGTTTTTAGCAATAATAACAACGTTATAAATCAAAATATTGTGTAATCGGAAGAAAATAAACTTTACTTTTGCTTTATTTATCTTATATTTCTTATGTGGTTTAATGTTAGTTGAATAGAATTATGCCCATTTTTTTTTAGAAAAATGCAAAATTTTGTATATTCAAGTAAGGGGCCATTTGTAACAACTTCAGTGAGAAATACATTTTTTTTCCTAACAAAAATAGTTCGGGTCTCAATGGGTTAATAATTCAATCTATAAGAAATTACAGGCGTAACCCTTAGTCAGTTTTCCCAATATTGTTCATTTCGTAGTTTTAAAAACATATTCGTTCTAAAAGTTGGTTCAAAAACGTATATGTATTGGCTTTCAGCTCAATGTTTGATATGCGATACGTTGAATAAACATTATTATCATAGGCATACAGTACCGATGTTAGAAGACGTATCCAATGACGCTTTACATACTAACAAACTTCCTACGGAGATAACGGTATTTGAAAAAAGAAACTTCCAGTTTCAAATAGCAATTTAAACGAGCTTTTCAAGAACTTCTGTTGATATAAAATTTCAGAGGGAAAGGCACGTGCAATTCAAATATCAAATTACATGGAGGGCTAAAACATTTATCCACCTTTAACCAAGCTTTATTGTGCATTGCTGATGATATAATTAAACGGGATAATTTTTGAATTTGGCGAGACTTTGAAATGCAAATTTTGTTCATTATCACCCACAGCGATGCCGTCACAGTTAATTAAAGTGTAGCCAGCAGTTACTAAATCATCAATATTAATCACAAATGGAGTACAAAGTCGACATTATATTTCGTCAGCGATTTCCATACCCTCTAAAATCCCTGATTATGCAGCAGCATCGTTTAATATGGTATCTGCTTGAATGGATATGCATTGAGATGGCTTACAATGGCAAAGGATAATCAACCACACGTAGGCAGGCCATTGTGTGTCTTGAAACGTTGCATTATGTACGATTATTGCTTCCCTAACTGCATATAATAGCTTGCAGCGCACAAGTAATACACACTCATGGATAAATTTAGAAAAAGGGACAGGAATTCGATTTATCATTAATATGAATTCCAGTTTCTTTATTGTTATAATTATGTGTGGAATGTTTCTCTATTCAATACAGTTGCAACAATTGAGAAATTGTTAAAAATCATTCAACAAGAACCTTGAGAGAGGCAGATTGAGTAATCCTCAGGTATTTTAAGAAGATGCTATTTCGAAAGTTAGATTAGATTAGATTGAAGACGATTTACAGAGTTTGTTAAGCAAAAATTGTATGGAATGCGGTTTATTGTTTTTGTTGCGAAACAATTAAAATGTTTAATTACAGGGAAGAGAAAACAATTAAGTAACAAAGATCATTTTATTGTGCGAAGAAATGTCAGACATTCCTACCTAAATCCTACTCAAATTACTTCAGGAATCAATAAGCGTAATTAAACAAACTTTCAAGCAATTACCTCTCCAAATTTACAGCAACTAAATAGATGCAACGGAAACTCAAAACATGCAAATGGTATTCGACTCTACCCGGTAGTAGACTAGAATTTCCTTGAACTAGAATTTCATTCAAGAAATTAAGTGGATCGAATATAAATCCAGATAAGGCGAGTCATTGCCATTTTCAAGGAATTTACGTAATTACCTAAGTTAATATTTAAAGAGTGCGGGTTTGCCGCTTAATCAACTCTTCCTGGGCTCGCAAGTCTTCCCACATAAAATGCGCATATTAATATGATTATTCGCGTGAATAATTTAAGCATAACCGTGAATTGTAAGCTTTATGTAAGGATGAAGTGTTTTCTCCCAATTATGAAAGCGTAACTTTGCTATTAAGCATTTAATTATCTATTACATAGTTTATCTCGGTGTTGAATCTAAAATGAGAGGCGAAGGAATTGGAATTTAGGTAGAGAAATTTGCTTGTATTTTCCTTAAATGGAAGTTCGTGAGCTCTTCTCGACTTTGTGACCTCGAAATGTATTTTCATGTATTGAATTTAACCAGTGAATATGTTCATGCAAATTGGAATAGCCTAGATGTTCAGACATCGTTAGTGGTTGTAGAACTTTGTACCATTTAATTTGTAAGAATTGAGTAGCCATTGATATAAAATTAATAATATTTCTACGTTAAATAGTCGTCAGTAGATAACATATATTTAATAATACTATATGAATTTTTACATTCTATTAACATTAGGTTATTGTATTTGGGACCTAGATGGGGTAGTGCGAATAAGTGCTGTCAATCGAGGTCACAGTGAACTGCGGTTCAATCGGCCGCGTGGTCAAACCCCGGCTGACGCGACGACCGTATTTCACTTAGTTAAGTTTAGGATGCATGTTGCATAAATGGTTAGTATGTAAGGGACTCCCGCACCCCCCTGAAGTAATGCGAAAGCGGTTCCGGGGGAGGGGGAGCGGTAGTGTGAATGTGGAAAAAATGGTTATTGTATTTAAAGATATTTGTACATCGTAAAATGGTTGAAATACGTTAAAGTTTATATTACTTCATAAAATATAAACTAAAACAAAGTGAAGTAAGAAGTGCTGCTAGCGCTATCTGTGATTTATAAAATCCTTTATACCGTACTTATATTTACAGTCGTATACAATACACAAATATCAAACTACAAAGTAATGTAAAGTAATTTTGGGGTTACATAGAAAAAATAGAAATTAGTTTGTACGTTTTAAATACCGTTTAGTTTGTAAGGAAGGTTTTTTGGCACATTTTAGTCCTGTAAGCCTATTTGGATAAATAGAATATATAATAGAAAGCCCTGTCTATTAATTCTTTTCGGAATAACCTATAAAACTATTGAATATATTTATGAAGATTGTACTCGATGGTGCAGATTCCGTTTTCTAAAGAATTGGGCCAAACTGTGATTTTTGTCACAGGTTTAAGCGTGACTATTCACTGTGGCAAAACCGGTGACTTTGTCAGAGGGTATGATATCGTAATCACAACTATTGAGAATGTTGTGACGTGATCGTTTCCGTTAATTGAGGGTTTTATCATGTGTCAGCCACAAACAGCATTTTGTTTTAAGACATTTGATATGCCTATTGGATTCATCGGTGCTCGGGATTGGTCCTTGTTACAATATTTTGTTTAGATGTTGTGGCTTGGGATCGTCGTACCAGCAAGCTGAATGGAACAGCTTGCTGGTACATTATTCGAAGTTTCGAGTAAATTTTTTGAACCAGAAACTGCGCACATGAAACTTCAACTAGTCCCATATCTACTGTTTGTGACAACTATTTAATTTTTTGACGTAGGTCACAGTATGTTCCAGTGACAAGCAAGTTATAATTAAACGACCCATCTTAAGTTATTTGATGGTAGGTAGTTTTATGCCTTCTACTTCTTTGAATAAACTAAGACTAATGATATAAGCCAGAGATTCTTAAAACTCTATTTTGTGGCGTACCACAAAAATATCTACACGAAAAGTCACGTACCACTTAAAATTTTACATTTAAAACTATTCGATATTTAACCGAATAGTAGATTAATATTCGGTGTTCGGCCAAATACAGAAACGTTGCCGATTAGGCAGTGCACCGAATAGTTGCCAAATATTCCTTACAACTCTGTATTAACCATAATAATTACAATATTTTGGTAAATGGACCTGTTAACTGTATGACCATGTCCGTGATGATTATATGATAGTTAGATGTCATGCTTTACATTTTTAAATTTAGTTTACATATTTTCCCCGTTTTTAGGTGTTTGGTGGTACAGCACATCGAGCAGATCAAGTGGAAATCCTTGTCACAGTTCGCGTAACACCTGGCGTGCCACTTCCGTGTAACACCTATGGTACGCGCACCATAGTTTCAGAACCTCTGATATAAGCTATTTTTCAACGTTTTTACTTCTAGGATATTAATTAAAGCATACAGCATTACCAAATTTGAGCCCATTTATATACGTTTGACTATTTGTATCTTAAAACAGTCGTTGATTAATTGATTTGAAAGGGCTAGATCGAGGACGCGGTTTTTCAAGCATCTCTATGCACTTAGGCCATATGGCCCATTGTACACTCTAACTAAGAATTTTGCCTATCTGGGGGTAATTCCAACTCCAGTAGCGATTTTTAACGTGTCACACATCGTAGTGGCACGGGACCTGCAACAGGTCAACAAACAGTCCTTTGGTTCATACTCAAAAACTATCTAAATTTCGTTTGTTGAGCATTGAGCTAGAACGTAAACAAACGCTTAACGCTTAACGTTGATTTACCGGCTGTGTATTTACGTAATATTCCTTGCGTTTCTAAATTAACGTTCGCGCCGTCGGAATCTTTTTTTAGAAGATTACACGTTTCTGGAACAACTTGCTCCATTTTAGGAAAATAAGCACTAGGCAGTGTACAAACGTTCCAAAAACCGATAAACACTGCTCAAATACCACACAAACTTAACCCGGTAATTAAGAGTGCAAAGTAAAGGTTTTGAGCGTCAATTACTCCTTAAGTAATGAGGCATTAGCGTTATCTAGCGTAGACCAATCACAGTGCGCGCTCGCGTGAGTCAAACACGTGCGTTTGTTTACGTTTTGCTCAATGCTCAACAAACGAAGTTTAGGTAGATGCTACTGCATTTCAAGACATTTGTATATGCCAAGAATAGTTAAAACACCTTAAATTATATATTATTGCAGAAAATACGAAGATTTATAATAGCCAGAAAGGCGTTGTGAGTTAAATAGAAATTAACTTCTCACGGAAGTATTTTGTGTAATTTTTGGTTTTAAAAGATTTTTTCGAGAAAAGCTGAATGCAGCGTGGTGATAAAGTTCCGCACAAAATTCATAATTTTGATATTTAATGTTTGTTGGGAAAACCCTGAAACACTTCATTTTTGTTTTTTAAAAAGGCACTTCTTCTAAAATTTTTCTATTTTGATTCTGTGCTATAAAATAATTGACGAATTCTAAAATGTTTGGTCTATTAATATAAACTCGCAATTTCACATGACCCTATAGAAAGAACTGTAGCGGCGTTAATTCAGGTGATCGCGCAGGCTATTTAAACGGTCCTCGCCGTTCTTTTTATGGGGTCATGTGAAATTGCGGGTTTATATTAGTAGGCCAAACAATTTAGACGATTTAGTGCGTCAGATGCGTTTAGAAATGGAAAACATCAGCTCGACAATTATTGGACGTACGATATACAGTGTGTACACACTGCTGGCCAATGCCAACTGTTTAATGGTGGACAATTTAAAAATTTCCGTTGAGTAATTTTTTCATAATGTTCTTTGCATTAAAAATAAATTCTGAATTTTCTGAATGTTGTGGGTATTTCTCAAAAAAATTGTTAGGTGGGGTATCGATCTATTAAAAAAGTACCAAAGTATAATAAAATGGGGTTGCAATTTAAGAAATGTATGGTGACGTCATAGTCCAGAAACAAAAGACGATAAAAAATAAATTTAGGTGACGAAGAGCCTTTTCGAAACACAAAAATGACGTGTTTAGGAGTTTTAAAAAAAAATTAAATATCAAATTTATGAGTTTTGTGCGGGAGTTTATCATCACCTTGTTTATTGTTATTAACCACTGCATATGTTTATGTAAACTACATTAGCAAAATAGCAAATATTTTGGGTATTTATAGCACATCACAGTTGTTAAATAAATAAATACATTAACAACTTGGCAGATTTAAAATCCCATCCGTATTTGTATCTTCGATTCGCGTATTGATTGTATATTGCTGATTAACATACTGTGTTGTTAAATGATGTTAAATGGTCTCATCTCTACCTATTGTTATCCTTTAGAGTGAAAATATATTGTTCAACAATGTGTGTGTGTGAATAATCAAATAATATCAAAATCTATATTAGTATTGTAAAACAATGCAACCCCCCTTAACAACAAGATATGTAGTTGTTATAAAATTTTTCTTATTCTTGTATTTACAGGCCTCTATAACATATGAGGTGTGTTGGTAGCTCATTTGGTAGAGCGCTTGCTTTCTGAGTAAAAAGTCGATTTTGGCTTGGGTTCGAAACCTAAGCATTACTATGCAGATTTATAAAAATCTTGTCTGCAACCCACAACACACAATTTCCCAATCTGACTTGCTACCGTGCTAAAAACCTTCTCTGGAATTTCTGTCGTTCGGATTCGACGTTAAACTGTAGGTCCCCGTGTTTCTACCTTAGCGCTGAGGAGAACCACGTAGCAGAGAAGAGGCCGATGCCCAGCAGTGGGACGGAAAAGTTGTCATTAAAAATGAATGAATGAATAACATATGAACATCAAAAACTGCTCCGATAAGTACTTTGGAGTTATAGCAGAAAATAAAGACCCCAGTTTTTAAAGAAGTATTTTGGGTAAGGTTTAATCGGCTTATTTTGACTTAAGATCCTCACATTTTGGGAAAACGTGTGTGTATCATTACTTAGCAGCGAATATGTTTATGCAGATTAAATGATAAAAGATTTCAGTTCTCTGGTTGTTGTAAATATATGTGAAAAAAAAATAGAAATTAGGTTTGCGTTTTTTTTTAAGGATCGTGGAGTTGCCTAGGCAACTTCAAGATTCCCATCCCACCCAGCTTACCCTAGGCCATACAGTAGGGAAGGCCAGCATGCTAATTCTGTGACGTCACACAACTAGTCCGACTTTCTGCCGTACGTAAATACAGTGGCAGCGGTTTTTAGTGTTTCAAATGCGATGTTTTTGATAAATAATGTTTTATGTAAGTAATTTTCATACGTCATCGTTTCTGTTGATCTACTAAAACGTGCCTCACGTTTTAATTTCTTCGTTTTGGAAAAATATCAAGATTTAAATTAACATACATTTATTACACAACAACATTCTCTATATATTTTTTTATTTTTTTTTGGCTTATAAAACATATTAATTCATAAAACATAATATAAGTTAGTTATATAAATATTAATGCAACAAAATACTATAATTTCAAAATAAACTTAATACAAATCAAATGTTATTACAATTTAATTTCCAGCACTTGACAATTTGTCTATTTTTCGTTTTTTACTAGTAAATTTAAACTTGTCATTTTTTATTTTAGAGTAATTGTTAAGTAGTATATTAGCAAAAGTATTAGCTGTCTTTGCTATAATAAACTTAGAATCTACACAATTACATTCAATATTACTTTGCACAGACATCAGTGTGAGTTTAGTCAGAAAATCCTTGTGTTTCACTTTAAGTTGCACGAATTTTTCTTCAAATCGTTCTGTCAATAGCGCATTAAAAATTGAAAACATCAACGAAACTATTTCAATTATATTTTGTTTGGGCCATTGTAGTCCTCCTCTATCGTTGATTTTTAAGTATTGCCAAACCGGTGATTTTTCTATATCGATCTGGATTTGTTTGTCATAGCTGATACTTCGTTTACAAGCACCACAGCGAATAGTTTTTAGTGTTTTATGAACTATATACCCGGATATATATATTAAAATTGAAACATCGTTCTCTGATATTATGTGTGACTTGGCGATATCTGGTACATCATTAAAAAACTCATCTATAGAAAAATCTGAGTTTGGGATGTTTTTATCTTCGTCGCAGTCTAACAGGAACTCTGACAACTGAAATTGACCATCTCTTGAAGATGTTAGTTTGATCAAACTGAGAAATTTCAACTTCTTCTCGGATTCTAAAACCTGAGAAACAGATATGTGATAATTAGCACCACTTAATTGGCGGTACTGTCCAAAACGCGCTTCTAACGGATCCGTCTGGAATTTTCCTAAAAGTACGTACTCAAAATTGTGTTTGCTAATTAAATATTCGCTGAGCTTTATAAAAGTTTTCGTGGTATGTTGCATTGAAAACTGTGTTTCATAAGATAATTTTCCGTGACGTTTTCTTGATTTATTTCCAGTGGTAGTGTCTCCTTGTACTTCCAGCTTGTCCCACGTAGACAGCCACTCCAAAAACTGTTTTAAATATTTAACGTTCTTGCAGTTTTCTAAATCTGCCAAAATGGGATCATAAAAAGAATCTCTAAAACGTTCTCCTTTATATTTAGACTTGCAATTCACGATTTTCCACCACTTGAGTATTTGCTCAAGAAATGCAATCGTACCACCAACATCTAAAGAATCCCCATGGATACTTTTTAAAGCGTTAATATTTTTTTCATCAAAAAGCTTAATACAATATCCAACATTTTGTCGCTCGGTTGAGGAAGGGTACAACACTTTTTTGGAAAGAGATGGTGCCAATTTTACTAATTTATTCTCTTCTTCTGCATATAATTTTTTTAAATCACTAACGTGTGCAAAGTATTTTTCGCATTTGTCTATAATTTCGTTTGGGTTTGGTTTAGGAACAACGAATGTCTGTTTATTATCAGTTTGGTTAAGCCAGTTATTTCGAACACATTTTATTATATGTACACTATCAAATAATAAAAATATGGAATTGTTTACACTATATGGGTTGGATATACTTGACTGCATAATACCACCACATAATGTTTCAAACATTTTTCTGTTCACTCTGTTATTGTCAGATATTATAGAAATAACAGTGTATCCAGCAATAGTTAAAACTTCTAGTACTTGGTGAGTTAATTGAAGTAAATATTCGTGAGTTAAATTTTTAACAGGAAATAAGGCTACTACATCTTTATTATGGGATGTTATAGATGAAATCATGAAGGTTTGTATTGTACTTGCTGCTTCGGTTAAGGAATTGCCGCTAAATCCTTCTATTTTCCCCCCTTTATAGGATATGTCTGATTTAACATATATTTCATCTAATAACAAATTAACTAATTTTTCCTTTTCATTAAGATATTTTACCTTTTCTTCGATGTATTTAATATGAGAGTTGGTTATGCCTGATTCCGCTGCTCCTAGTTTCTGTGATAATGTTTTTAAATATTTAGAATTGGGAATAGTCAGTACGTTGGCATTTCTTAAATGTATGTATCCTCCGGGATGTGTATAAAATAGTGTACATGCCCAAATCAATGTATTACTGGAATATCTAGGTGAATTTTGCAATAAAAGTCTAATCTGTTCTTCCAAAAATATAATTTTCCTTGATAGTACTGAATCAGAGTCCCCAGTTTCTAAAGTACTACAAAATTTAAGTAATTCACCGGCCTGTTTCAAGTGTGAATTTATTAATTGTATTTCCATTTTATCTGAACACTCATTACCCAAAGAATTAAGGAATGTCAGAACGTTCTCCAGCTTACTCCACTTATCGCATTTTTGTTCTTCCCCTAACACACGAATTATGTTTTCACCTTGTAAAACACAGCTGTTGTAACATACTTCACACAACAAGTTTTCGCGTATTTTTACAGAATATAATATTGTAGGTACAACAGATTCAAGTCCAAGTTTTATAATGATTAAAAACGTAGCACTATTTATTACTGTTACATCATGCGCTTTGGTTTTACTTTTACACTCATTTTTTAAATCTGAAAAGCCATTTATAACATCTTTCATTTCCAATTGTTCCTCTTTTCGTTTCTTATTTTCAGATTCGTGTATTTCCATTATGCCAGCACGTTCATTCGGATTTCTTCTTTTCGGAGGCAGTTGCTTCGACAGATATTTTGGCTGATTTTCAAATTTTGTAGGATAGGCGTCCGAAGTAAGTTTAGGTTTACCCCTGGGAACGATTAGAATAGTCCCGTCCGCTCTTATTGCTCGATCTTCTTTCAGAATATATTTATCGTCAAAATGATTAATACATACAAACGAATTTTTAGTAACTTTGTAATTATCGCGGTGAATAGCTCTAAGCCATTGCTGTTGACGTTCAACATCGTTTGGAAATGAAAACATAGAAACATACCCTGTATTTTTTCTTGTACTTTCGTAATTGCTTTTGCATGCAGGCACACAGCATCGAAAAGGCATTGTTTCTAAAAAATATATGAAATCGCACAGTATTATAGCTTCCGGCTAGAAAGCTAAACTGCAAATGAATGCACTAATGCAGTACAACGTAAGCGCCTGTTCGGACTTGTCTTGTGACGTAGGCGTAAAGAGAGACAGCATAATATGCTGGCCTTCCCTACTGTATGGCCTAGGCTTACCCCGGCTCAGCACATTTCGTGCTATTCACAGGTCTAACATGCCCCACCCTTGAAAAACCCCATGCCCCAGACACCATAAACACCCTGGGAAAGTGCAGTGCTCAGGATACGAACCTGAGCGACTTTGGTAGAATAACTCCAAGCCAAGCGCTGTTGCCATTAGTCTACCGCGGTCCCCTTGGTTTGCGATTGTAAACCCGCTTCAGTTCTAAAATAAAGCATTCTCTGCAAGACTCAGTCGGTCGTCCTTGATTATTTGAGTATTTTCTTAAAAACCTGTATATATTATTACTAACTTTCTGTAAGGTTTAATAGATGTATTTCGACTTCAGGGAGCTGTATCTAAATATGACTTAATGAGTTATGATTAGATACAGCATTAACCATTGGAGCTGTTTATGCAGATCGGGCTAGCCTAAATATACAAGTGTTTTAGAAGTTGTAGTAAAACTAAGTATTCCATTATCGTTGTTAAATAACTTTAACTTCTAAACGAAGCATTTTCTGTATGGTTTAGTCGATGTATTTTAACTTCAGAAAGCTGTATCTAAATAAGACTAATTATTTTAGAGAAAATCTGTATATATTGTCCATTAACCATTGAAAATGTTTAGGCAGATTGGGCTAGCCTAAATATATAAGTGCTTTTGTAGTTATAGTATAAATAAATATCAGATTATCGTTGTTAAATAACTTTAACTTCTAAACGAAGCATTTTCTGTATGGTTTAATCGATGTATTTTGACTTCAGGAAGCTGTATCTAAATATGACTCATTATTTTCTGGAAAATCTGTATATATTGTCCATTAACCTTTGAAAATGTTTAGGCGGATTGGGCTAGCCTAAATATATAAGTGCTTTTGTAGTTACAGTAAAAATAAATTTTAGATTATCGTTGTTAAATAACTTTAACTTCTAAACGAAGCATTTTCTGTATGGTTTAATCGATGTATTTTGACTTCAGGAAGCTGTGTCTAAATATGACTCATTATTTTCTGGAAAATCTGTATATATTGTCCATTAACCATTGAAAATGTTTAGGCGGATTGGGCTAGCCTAAATATATAAGTGCTTTTGTAGTTACAGTAAAAATAAATTTTAGATTATCGTTGTTAAATAACTTTAACTTCTAAACGAAGCATGTTCTGTATGGTTTAATCGATGTATTTTGACTTCAGGAAACTGTATCTAAATACGACTCATTATTTTCGGGAAAATCTGTATATATTGTCCATTAACCATTGAAAATGTGTATGCAGATCGGGCTAGCCTAAATATACAAGTGTTTTAGAAGTTATAGTAAAACTAAATATTAGATTATCATTGTCAAATAACTTTAACTGTAAACGAAGCATTTTCTGTATGGTTTAATCGGTTTATGTTGACCTTAGGAATAGTGTTCCACTTTTTTGAGAAAACCTGTACATGTCAAATATAACTTTATTGTCGCAAATTTAAATTGAACTACATATTTCAGCAGGATTCCAACCCATTTAATTCAAAATTAGTGATTCGAGCTACTGGCACATTCTTTGTTCCAAAGCCTTGGTCAAAAACTCAACAAAATAGCTCTGTGTATTTAACCTTGATTTGTTCAGTGCTCATAAAGTTTTAAGAAACAATGTCTTTTGTCTAAATATAAAAGCAAAATTTCTCTATTTTTACGCTTGTAATTCCACTAACTTGTTGGCACAGTTTCTCCATTTAACATTACCTACTTTTTTTTTATTTAACACTTCATTGTAGTACAACTGTCCACCAGGCAATAAAAATTTCACGTTATAGCTAATAAAAACGCGAACGTCCTCGTACCGCTGACTCGAGCAAGATCCTAATTAAAAATCGCGCATGATAACTGCAGTAACGGGTAAAAGGCAATACCATGACGGGAATTGTACAAGTCCCGGCGGAAAATTCTTAGATGTTACAACAGGTGTTGCAAATATACGAGCTTGAACATCGCAGAGATTAATGGTTCTAGCGCACATCATACTAACGGTTTCTATTACGTACTTATTTTTAATTTACGGCAGCTTCAAACTGAACGCACAACTGATGCGTTTTAAATTATCCTGCACGGAAGAAATCAGAGTACTCGGGAAATGCTTCAGGTTTAAATATTCAGAGCAGCGAATATGGGAAGCGAAAAATGAAAACAGGAGGCTTTGCGATTTTTCTCTTTGAAGCAACCGCTGATGATTTTAATTGAGCTGAATTTAAAAGCCTGACCTTTATATGAGGAAACACGAAATAAGGGTGTACTTATTTTTAAAATTGTGATGAAATATTTAAGGGAATATGCTGTTTTTGCAGTGGTATTTTAAAGACGAAATGGTTGCGGAAATAAAGGAATTTCAGCAAAGTTTCGTAGATTTGTGCAACTTCAATTAGAATGTAAATCTCGGAGCTTCCTAAAAAAATTAAAATTAAATTAGCGTTTTAATTATTTTTCTCACTGAACAGAATTGGCAATTCAATCATTGCTACGCGAATAAAATTGGTCGCAACAACACAACAGAATTCAATTATTATAATTCGAATTGAATAGCCAACATAATTTAAATATTCCTTATAATATTATTAATATTGTCAAGACGTTTATTGGCATTTATTTGCTTAATACAGTTTTCGACGTGAAAATAACTCCTGGTGAAAAACTATCAAGTATTGCAAATAAATGTGTAGAAATAATTAATAATATTTTAGTAATAAGGATTTCAAGCACGTACAACAAACGTCTTTATGATTAACCAAAGTAAAACTTCGAGTCAATTAAAAATGGTTACAGCGAATTATTTAGGTCTCTGCAGCTTTGTATTTAGATTTAATTTTGTAGTGCTTAGATAAAATTCGGTTACTGAGTTACTGAATAAAACTATTGATTACCTAAGGATGTAGATTTACGTAGCTCGAATGGTTGTTATTTAAGCAGTACGTTGGTTCTCTCTTAATTGATCTCTTTATTTTATACGAGCGCCAGTGTGGTGCAGTTGTTAGAGCACTGAGCTCCGGTGCGGAAGGTCGGCAGTTCAAATACCGGATTTGATGCCTGGCACGCGGCCTATGCAATCGCTTTACATAACTGGGTACCTGCGTTCAAATTAACAAGGGGTAATAATCCGGTAGACCAATACATCACCATGTAACCTGACTTTGGGCTTGCCGACCAAACTCCTTCATGGGGGTGGAGAGCCTCATCATTATTATTATATATAATTGGAATTTAGTTAGTCCCTTCGTTATAATGCCAATTATTTTTACTGTTTTTTAGATTTAACTAGAGTATTATAATAATTAGTTATTTTTTTAAATGACCTCTAATTTACATATATTTGGAGTTTGTAATATTTATGATTATTAAATTTAGGGAAAATGTAACAATTATTCATAATCCCGCGCTAAATGTTCATGATTTAGTACGAAATTATTGCTTAGGTTAGTACAAATCGGTTGATACTAGTTGTATTTTCTCATGATTTGATATAAAACATTATTTGTATTGTATACCTACGCTCGTTTAATTTGAATTCTATGACAATTCCTAGTTTCTGTTTGAGTCAGTTTGGCGGAAAATATGACTCGATCGACCGATAGTGGTTTGCACATTTATAAGCGAAAATCAAACAACTGATAAAAAGCAGGAAAATTCGGTGACTTCCCCCTATTTCCCGTTACAACGTATTCTATAGAATATCTCATGTATGACATAATTCCCCAATTTTTCTGAATTCAGAACGAAATGTGACACTCTGTGTGTATTTTCCTAAACGTAGTAAAATTTCCTTATAGAATCGTTTGCTTTCGGTTTGAAAACGTAAAATTATTCTGTTAGATTATCCTCAAAGTTTATTAAGTAAACAAAAAGGATATAATAATATCTTGAATTGTGTCACAAAATGCGAAGCTTCTGAATTTTTGTACATAATTAAATTGATTTTCCAGTTTTTGAAGAGTAATTTACTTCTTTAATAAAGTGAAAATCTTGTTTGGCGAGCGTTTCACGTAAATCACTCATCAAGAATTACAATTTGTTTTTCATTTTTCAATTTGTATACATAATTGCTTTTTCTTCCATCTACAGAATATCCTAAATTACAGATTGATTACGCTGCTTTCATTAAAAAAAAACAATGTAGTGAATCATTAAGGTGTAGGATTCTCTGGGGAAGTGAGTATCAGGTGAAAGGATTCTTTTTATTTGTATTTTTACGGTTTTTTCTGTAATTTCTAATAGGAAATTTATTTTGATGGGTTTCCCGATCTACTGCTATAAAAATTAGAAAATCCTACATAATACATAATTATTTGGTCTAAAAAAGATTATGTAAGTTGTTCAGCATTAGAAAAATTGATTGTCTAAATTAAACAAAATCACTACATTTTCAATAATTTCTGAGAAGAAACTATTTTTATGGGTTTCTAGATCAACGGTTGTAAAAATCAGAAAATCCTACATAATACATAATTATTTAGTCTAAGAGGTTATGTAAGTTACTGAGTATTACAAAAATTAATTGTAAAAATTAAACAAAATCATTACATTTTCTGTAATTTGTGAAGGAAAACTGC